>JAENPR010000911.1:0-261201 GCA_018135685.1 Themeda triandra
GAAAAAACTACAATAAAATTGTTCATCCTTCTCAGCTAAATTGGATCCCTGCAAAATAAACACTGAGTTGGATTTGCTCGACACTCGATGGTGCACGGCCTACCAATCAGCAATCATACAAGTTACACCTGCAGAAGATCAGAGCAAACACAAGCTCTACAAAATCAAGATCAATTAACTCGTTGCACAGAACCTGCAACAGTCACTGCACATGAACCAACTGATGCTCAAGAAGGAGATCGGTCAAAACCAAATACGAGCACAAGATTGGAATTAGTTTAGCTTGTAATGATTGCTTCCTGTAGACCGAAAGGGACATCTCAAGATGGAATAAAAAAATCAGTTCTTGCACGACACTTGCTGGTGGCCTGAATCGAGTAGCTTGCTAGCTCTTTCAGCAATCGAAACAGCAGTAGAGGAACAAGAACCAAGAACGCAGACTTAGGCACTTTGATTTCCAAAAAAACGAGCAAGATAAAAGCAATTAAGCAGTAGCCCACTGTAGTTCGATAAGATACTTTGTAAATTAAAAAAGATTGACTTCGTATTTTCAGAGGATGGCACCGACAAGAACTGGAAAGCGCTATGTGCTGCTGTTTTTGTCGGCCAGAAGACTGAGAGCTACGGGATCGATTTTCAAGATCCAAGCCTCGCACTGCTCATCGAGCACGCCCAGCATCTAGGTGCCGGCGCTTGTATCGCTCCTGGAATCCTGAGCTCATGGTCCAAAAGTCGACGAACACTTAGAAATCACGAGCAGGACACAGAAGAACGGTTGCGCTCCCAGATCCAGAAAAATAGAGAATTCACAGACGACAGAACTCCAGGCTCTCAAATTTCGCACGATGGTTTATGATAGTGCCAGAGGCTGGCTCAAGATAAACTCTAGCACCGTGAATCGAGGAAATTCGAGCAGGAGCGAAAAACAGCGACAAGAACACAACACAATCAAAACAAAATCACAGAGAAATAAGATTAAGCCCGGAGGGCACGAGGAGGATTCGGGTCTCCATTCCCAAACCAAAAATCTCACAAATACAAGAACCAATTTTAGTAGCTAGACCTCTCTCATGAGATGGAAATCTTAATCCTAGAGGGAGAGAATGAAAGTGGGAGAGGTGAGGGGGAAGGGAGACCCTCATCCTTTATTTATAGGGGCAAGTCTATTTTGCATTCCTTCTTTGCTCTTGGATACATGAAGAGCCACACCACTTAGCCAGGGGCATAAGGGTCCAACTCAGACTTCAGTTGATCCGACGGCCACCGCGCCTCCTCACCGGTAGCCTTGCTTCCAAGCAATCTCCCCGATGCCGCCACGTGTCGTCCGTCCGCATCGGGACCTCCGCCCCCGGTTTTGAGGCGCAAACTAGGGAAACCCGCCGCCGATGGTTTTGAGGCGAAACCACCAAACCCTCCGCGAGTAGCGTAGCCCGTACGCATCCCCCGCCGTGTACACTTGCGCTCGTTGATATCCCGGTATCGGCCACCACGGCTGGCCGCACGGTCCTCGGGTCCCTCGATCCAAGCCTCACGTCCGCCCTTCACCGCACCCGGTCCATCGCACGGCACGCCCTACTTGATCTTCACCGACCGTCGACCACCGTCTCTGAGCTCGACACCGGGGCAGACAACATGAGCCAAGAGACACCATTGTTTGACACGTATCCGTGTGCCATCGGTTAGTAAGAACACACACGCCTTGTATTGGCATGTTGACAATCACTCATCACACAAAGATCCACACAATGGTTATGGTGAAAACCATGTGTCCTCACAGGTTGACTGGAAGGACCAGAAAGTAAAGCAAACATGTCAGTGAGCGTTCCATTAAGTTTG
This sequence comes from Themeda triandra, assembly GCA_018135685.1. Taxonomy (NCBI): domain Eukaryota; kingdom Viridiplantae; phylum Streptophyta; class Magnoliopsida; order Poales; family Poaceae; genus Themeda; species Themeda triandra. The sequence continues at coordinate 1,837 of JAENPR010000911.1, forward strand.
CATATCGACGTAGGAATCCATTACTTGTGTCATGGGCACATTGATTTGTTGTTTAATTTATCATAAACCCTCCCACTTTCTAGTGCGAAAGAAGTCCATTAGTGGATTCGACTCTATAAGTGCCAGTGCCAGTAGTTATTACTCCTCTGTTCTAAATTGTAAGTTATTTTAAAAATCTTAGAGCATCGCAATTTTGATCAAAATTATAGACAAAATTATAAAGATTTATGACATCAAATTAGTATTACTATGAAAATATAAAGATTTATTTATCATCAAATTAGCTGATGAGTCATTTGTTTAGTAAAGCTTACAAGTTTAGTCATCCTTTGTTGCTTGCTGGCCTCACGAGACGCACGTACCCTCCCCTGAACATAGGAGTACGGGGGAAAGCATCGAGAAGCAGGGTTCTTATTCTTACCATTGGCCGGTGGTGGAAGTGGAAGGTGGAGCATAGGAGTCGTCAGATTATATTCTCAGTCAAAGAGAAGCCACAACTACCTGCAGCACGCGGCCGAAGTAGTGCAGGCTGGGGAGGACCAGCTAGTAAAGCAAACACGTCACGCAGGAATGTGTCGTCAATTCAAAGTCAATCAGTCAAGCAGCAATGTAATATTTAACTTTGATGGCGGCCAAATTATTGAGATCGAGGGAAGTGGGATATGAGAGCTGAAGGGGATCTGGCTGTGTAGGGATACTCATGTACTCCACAAGCAAAGAAACAGAGCCCATCCCTCTCCCTCGTTCGGTTATCTGTTCCTCATTAAGTTCTTGACACGTTATTAGCACTGAGTTCTATCAGAGCTATAATGGTAAGGTGCCCCTCCCCCCGAGCGCTCCCAACGGGGCCTCGGGGGGCTCCCTGCCGGCGGCGCCTAGCGCCATCTGTCGCTTGCACGCCGGCCGTCGTTGCCGCCGGCTCCTGAGCGTCGGCGGCGGCCCCCACAACCGGTGTCGTCGCACCCGTGGATCCTCCCTCTATCTTGGAGACATTTGTGAGAAAAGGTGGGATAAGCCCAACGAAATAGTTGCTATCTAGGTAGTAGTTCAAGGTTGGGAAGAGAGATGCCAATATTTGGCGGTAAATCTCCGCTTAGATTACCCACAGCAACACTGAATCCAATTAAGCTAGAAAGATTCAGGATGGGTTGTGGAAAACCGCCTGAAAAGTTGTTTCTACCCATGTACAGATATTGCAGCCCTGACAACTTCGCAAACTCACTTGGGATGCTCCCCTCAATGCTGTTGCCTTGAAAACTAATCTTATGTAATGCCGTGATGTTGGCAAGAGAATCAGGGATAGTTCCAATAAGATTATTATCCGCAAGCATCAGTATTTGAAGACCATGTGGCAAATCTAAAGGTATCTGTCCATCGAGTAGATTACTGGACAACCCCAAAACCTCGAGGCTAGAACAGTTCGCAAGACTGGGTATCCTACCTTGTAGCGTATTATTATTCAAGTTGAGCTCTTGGAGGCGATGTAAATGACCAAGGGATGGAGGGATCTCTCCAGTCAATGAATTTGTTGTTAGGATCAGGGTTCTCAGGAATGTTAAGTTTGCAAGAGAAGGAGAGATCGAACCAGCTAAACCTTGATTCTGAAGACGAAGAGAAGTGACATGATTCGGGTGCTTGGCGCTACACTGGACACCATTCCAGCTGCAGAAATGGGTGGTGTCATTCCAGGACACCAAGGCTTGCTGTGGATCACTGGTGATGGCCTTCTTGAACGCCAGCAGCCACAGCCTATCTGTGTTGTTTCCGTCCTCCAAGGAGCAGATGGCAGCACGTGCACAACATGCCATGAGCAGCAAGAGAAACTGTGGGTGTGGGATTGCAGTTGCACTATGCTTCTTCATGGCTAGGCTTCATATCTTCACTAAATCTGAACCCTTCTGTACATGCATAGATAAATATATATTGAAAAGGGTGGCAAATTGAAGTTTAGACAGTGTACTACAATGTATCGAAGACCGTGTTCTCTTAACTAAATTTATCTACAGCCAACATAGACCACTTCTGCTGTTTCCAAAAGGTTAATAATAGCAACAATCAACAAAAACAGCCTCTGTTGTTTCCAAAATGTTAATAATTTGTTAGCTTTGCAGTTTGCTTGGTGAAACTAAAGTTGCTCTGCTCTGTATTTGACTTCAGTAATGGACAAGTCGTTTCTCTGATTCAGAGTTTGTCAATAAGTTCTCCCCAGTTCACTTTACAATCTAATCTAATTATATCATACTGCATGCTAAGTTTTTCTGTCTCAGTTTCAATGACAATTAGTTCTCCCCAGTTTCTGTATCATACCGTTCTCAGGCAGTAAACTTTATTGCCAGTTTAGGACTTACAATTAGTGCTGATGCTTAAGTTGTAGTGACAATGAAAATTCTATTGACTTAGTATTATCTAGAAATTGCTAATATATATGTACAGACATATGTATGTGACATATCTATTAATCACCACGTGAAATAAGATTCTTATGTGGTTGATGAAACTAAAGTTGCTAGACAGATGGAGGAGGAATTGGTCGAAGAAGAGCTCAAACTCAAAGCAAAGATAGTGAGATACACACCTGCCAGTGCCAGTCCCAGTGCTAGGAAACGATATGTAGCTTGCTGATGAGTCGCTTGTTTGGTTCAATTTCTTATAATGAGGAAGATCACAGATGTTCCACAACCATGCAGGTCGCAGTAGAGCAAATATCTTCAGCATCAGCAGGAGTCTTAATGCAACGGCCGACAGCAAAACAGGCAGTATCAGAGTCTGTAACACAGATTACATGCTAACATCCTTCTTGCTCTTATTCGAATCATGCATATCAGTGCCCTGCCTTGGATGCACTGCAGTCTATAAATTTAGACTCTGTTATCCTGCTTGCAGCAAGATGCTGCTGAAATAAAAATGTTTGTTGTCAAGAAAAAAAGTTAAGGTCTTCCGTTGTTGCTTAGCATCACGAGATGCACGGACCCATATCCTTTGTTGCTAGCGTCACGAGATGCACACGGCCATATTCCTACCATTCGACCACCCCAACAATGACAGCCTTTCGTTTATTTCTTTTATGCCTCAACGCTGTACATGGCAGTTTTTTTTAACAACATATCTTATATTATATTAAAGCAGCCGGAATACAAGGAGGTCCCCCAAGGAAGACCTGATTACAATAAGGTCCAGCGACACGGCCCGGAACGGCCTGTGGGCCATAATACAATAAGGTCTCCCCCTTTCCCTCTCTCATAGGCAGTGGGCCGTGGGCCGGTATGGCCTGTTTTTATTTGCCGTGCCTGACGGGCCGGCCCAGCACGAAAAACGGCCCATAGTGCCGTGCCTGGGCCGAAGGCCAGGCCCGCGTGCCTAGGTGGCATCGCTCGCAGGGCCCGCGTGCCTTGGCGGCCCGTAAGCTATCGGGCCGTGCCGGCTCGTTGTCGTGCCGGGCCGGGCCGGGCCGTTGCCCATCTTTGCTCACTGTCGCTATACCCCGTCGCGCGCCGGTGCCACGAGCTGCTGCTGTGCTTGGCAGGCACGCCGCCGGCGCCGCCCTTGGGCAGCGTGAGCGAGAGCAGCATTGCGCCGATGGCGCAGTCCGTCGACAACGACGAGGCCATGAGCCCATGACTGATGAAGCAGAGGCGGTGGCGTGCTGAGGCACAACTCCACCCAAGAAGTGCCGCCTGGTGCTGAGACAGTGAAGGCCGTCGCCATGGAGGCGAGCTCGTGGACGTCAGTAGGGACGAGGAGGAGGATCTGGTGGTGGTCGTGGTGGAGTACCTCAATCCCCTCCTCGTCTTCATCTTTCTCCATGGATTCATCTTCATAGCTAGTAAGTTTAATGGCCATCTAGCCTCTTATTTGGTCATCTAGTAATATTGAACAACGCAAATATTCAGTACTTTAGGTTACTATAATCTATATACATCTTTATTGTGTTTTTCATCTTGTAATAAATATAATGTAATGAACTAATGAGTTGTTCGATCATTGAAAGTTGAATGAATATGAATGGTGACTATAGCTGTCATTATATTGATTATTTTAATGAATATGTATTAAGTAATGGACCTTGAGGCATATTCTCCAAAGCTTGGTGTATCTATCTCAGTATCTGTGTTCAAAAAATTCAGTTAATTAAGAATTTTATGTTTTTTCTATAGAAACGCTAAATCAAATAGATTTCATTTTATCCCGCTTTCATTTTTTTTTAGCTTTCAAAGAAGAGTATGACAATTTAAAACCCTGGGACACACCAATGCATTGGAATCAAACTCCACTATGCTTCCCTCCGACAAATACATGAATATAGGGAAATAGCTTCCACTATATCGCTCTATCATTTTGTATGACTATTGAAAGAGACTACCGCCAAATGTCATAGCCTACCATTTAAAACCTTGAAACGCACTAATGCATTTTAATCAAACACCACACATTTTTTTCTCAAAATATGAATCAAGCTCCACTGCAGAGCTTCCTGGCCTCTGAAAAATATGTACTAAAAGAATACGTTTTCACTGCAACAGATCATAAAGATAGGTTGGAATCACGTACCAAGGTCCAAGGCTGCGCCTCTCTTCGAAGCAGAGCTGAACTGCCTGCCCTTATCCCTCTTTCAGAATAGCTATAGGGCCTGCTCCTCTCTGAATGCTGCTGAAGGTGAAGGAAGCAAGGTTGTCAATGACCAAGAGAAGTTTTCATTGCAACGCATCATAAAAATAGTTTGGTGCTACGTATAACAGCTGCGCCATGTCTTCGAACCAGAGACGCACAGTTGAGCTGCCTGTGTTGCAGTAGAGAAGCCTTCTCCTTCCTTCTGAATGGTGCTGAAGGAGCAGGGCTGACTGTGAGACTATGTAATGTAATCCTTCTAAAGAGACCAACATCCGTACAGCCGACAGTAAGATTAAAACGCACTTGCCTCGAGTAATTTTGTAGCCGTTGTATTGGTTTGTCCCGACTCCCGAGACCCGATCTAGTGTTACAGGTCTGAACCGTAGACTAAATTGCTTGACATGCATACAGTATGCTAGATCCAAAGCTCTCTATCAAGTGGGCTGTTTCTTTTTCTTTAGGAGTAAATAAAATTGCACAAACCTCGAACTATCTTGGGTAATACAGCTAGTTTCGTATCTTGAGTAATTTCATTAGTAGGCTGCCTCATAAACTAGAGTAGGCCTTTGAGAACTGAAACCAGCATAGCACCAAACTAGTATTCATGCTTAGAAGTTTCAAAATTTTTTGAAACTTTACACACCAATAGTACCAAACTTCGGCATTGTCCCAGAATTTGAGATCCAAACAATTTTTGTCAAAATACACATGAAAAAAGAAACAAATTTCGCCTATCCTGGATTTTGTCCTCTAGTGGCTGAAATTTATTTTTTTTTCATATGATTTTTTACAAAAAAATTTTTGAATCTCAAATTTTGGGACAATGCACATCTAGTTCGGTACTATTGGCGTGTAAAGTTTCAAATTTTTTTTAAAGCTTCTAAGTGCAAATATGTAAACTTTTGAAATACTCCACTGTCGCTTGTAACAACGGAATTTTCGTTCTCATATTGGACAATCTGGCAAACTCATCCGGGATATTTCCCCCGAAGTTATTGGATATTGGATACGCAGCTGAGCACAGCGAGCACTGTGAAGTTAGAGAGCGATGCAGGGATGGGTCCATTGAGATTGTTAACTGAGATCTGCAGCTGGGTTAGGCCAGGGGCCAGCTCTGCTGGGTGCAGTCACAGCACCCTGAGGATGGAACAGTTTGTGAAACTCGGTATCCTCCCCTGCAGCGTGTTGTTGCTCAGGAACAGGTACTGGAGTCGCTGGAGGTGGCCAAGGGAAGGAGGGATTTCCCCGGAGAACCGGTGGTGGCGAGGGAGAGGTTTCGTAAGAAGGTCAGGTTTCCGAGTGATGGAGGGATTTGGACGATGAGGCCTCGCCTCTCGAGACGAATGGAAGCGACGTGGCGTGGGAAGGTTGGTGTGCACATGATGCCTTCCCAGCTGCAGAAGTGGGTGCTTTCGTTCCATGAGGCCAAGGCTGTGGGTCAAGACTCAAGAGTGATGTACTTCTTCAGGTCAAGCAGTGACAGCAGAGGAGGTACTTCTTCAGGTCTCTGCCTCTGTTTTGTCTCCGGAAGTAGAGGAGGTGGTTATGGTGATCCAGGACATAACCAACAGAAGAGACATTCCAGCTGTATTAGCCTTCTCCATGGCCATAATAAGAGCTCCTGAATTCCAATTCAGAAAACAAAAGGCTCCTGAATTTGGTAAGACATGACATGCATTTGTTACTGTACTAAGCAGTGCAGGACGTACATGCGTGCACATCAGTGACACAGGAAATTTCTGATAGCTTGAGTGAGATACCTGACCTGAGTGAATTTTCAAGAGGGTTGGTCCTCTCCCTCTCAGCACAGCAACCAGGCCAGCAATTGCTTTCTGATTTGTTTCTTCTGCCTCTATCTATGAAAACAAACATTCAGAGCAGACTTGATAAGAAAGGGAAACATCATGATAAGCTGTTCTTTTAGGCCTTGTTCGTTTTGGCCGGATTGAGGCCTGGAATTGCCCAATCTGGGCGGATTGCTCCGGCCCGATTCGAAACCAGATGGTTATATTTTGGCCCGTTCGTTTTGGTCGGACTTGGAATGAAAACTGGCCCAGCTCGGAATTCTCCCATTGTGCAAGGCCCGGATCCCCTACTGACGTCCGGAACGGAGACTCTCCGGCTCGCGACTCGCGAGCGACGCGAGGCGAGGCGAGGCGAGGCGGCGGCGGCGGGCCGACGCGAGGCGACCACAGGCCGGCGTGAGGTGACGATGACCCTGCGTCCGTCCTCTTCCTCGTCCTTCTCGCCGGTACTCCCCTCTCTCCCCCTCCGTCCTCTCTCCATCCTACTAGGTTCTGGATCTGCCGGTCGTAGTACACGTCGAGGTGGTCATAGTACACCATGAGCTTGGGATTTCCCTTGTTTGTCGCTCATGCGTCGCGTCGTGTGGAGCGGACTGCAGGTGGTGGGCGAGATTCAGAATAGCTTGGACTGAGTGTAGTGCCAGATCTCCTCCACCTCCACCCGCAAGCTAGGGCCCTTTCTTGAATCCATCTGACTAGGTAAATCCGTTCCCTTCTTGGACGACTTCATTTCCCCTTCTTCCTGTATTCCAGTTTGGTTCAGATTCCTCGTCTCTTTCTTGGCGAGATGTTTGAGATCTATCTGTACCTGGTATTGGAAAGGTACCGGAAGAAGAGCACTGGTAGATCCAAGCTGCTGCTGGGGATGTTTTATTCCCTTGAGCACTAGGCAAAAAGTAATTCATGGGATGATATGTTGGTCTGTAGATTGTGCAGGAGTTCCCAGTTTTAATTTTTAATGTACTGTAGAGCAGCTGATCAACCAACCTGCATATTAGTATGTACGAACCAATATATACAGCAGAAAATAGTTTGTGTAGACAGTTTCTTTTTGTTCAATAGCACGAATTGCAGATTGAGTTAATGTTCTGTAGATTGTTGCTTATTCCCTTGCTGACAGGTAATACTACTTGACTACTGTGTTATTATGCTTCACAAAGCTAATGCCTAATAATAGGGACTGATGGTGTCGGTTGCATGCTAGAAAGGCAGCAGAAGCTATGCTGGCGATGTTGACTGATGTAGTTCCATGAGCTAACTCACAATGGATTATGCTGCTGACTTGCATCTACTTCTGTTAATTGGGCATGGCTTTAGTTTCCTAATCACTCAGATTCCTTAAGTATTGAGTACTATAAATATTCTGAAACTGACCACAAACTTGATAGCTGTTCTTTATTGTTGCCCAATCTAGAATTGGTGTGCCTTGCCGTGCCTGGTTTTCTTGTTATACACTATTTATAAAGATAACAAAGGTTCTCCAGCCTTCTTATTCTCCCAAACACATTATTTGCTTTGCAGCAGGAATGCATTTCCTTGTTCCTTGTTCCAGTGCCTCACATTCTCTTTAATTTGCTTAGCTGTGGTGGACCATCACTGTTAGGTAACAAAACTTCAGTCACATATATGCTGAGAAAGAACCAAGGGCCCAAAATCAGCCCTGTGATGATGCAGCGGCATTAGTTTCCTAGAATTGAACTCTGAAGGAAGTAGTAGACCTATAGCGACCTGGGTTTTTGCAGCCTTCTCATTCTAGTGCCTCACATTCTCTTTTTGCTTAGCTAAGTTGGACTGTGTATCCATTTTGCACTATACTATCCATTTTGTAAAGCAAGCATAAACTATACTATCCATTTTGCACTGTGTATCATCTGCATTATTACATTTCATTGAGTTCATGCTGCTACTGTATACTATTTAGATGTCTATCCATGCGTGTTTATTAACTAAAACTTGTTGTAGCAACAATAATTCAAGTGTGTTTTTTTCTTAACACAAATACATTTTCTTATTACTTGTAGATCTCACCAGCACCGCTTAGAGTAGGGGAAGGTGAACCTCTGCCTTCTTGGGATCCGGTACCAACGCCTTCTTGGGATCTAGGTGAGGGCAGTCCTCCCTCCGCCATTGTCCAGAAAGTTGATATCAATTTCTTTTTATCAATGATTATAAATGAAGCTGAATGGATGCTGTTCTACTTGTGCTTTTATGCTGATTGTTCTGTTAGCAATTGAGACAGGGCACCCTATTTTTCATTATGCAAAATCGTGGATGGTTTGAATATATTTGAGCATGCAGTTATATTCATTTGAAAAAGGATCCTGCTATTTTCATAGTTAGGATAGCTGAATAGGAACAGACTATTGATCGTCACTTGCAAGTTTGCTTGTTCTTAGATGTCAGATTTGTTCAGGTTATTGTATGTTTTGTCTGGAAACTACATTTGCAATGTTGCTGAACTGTATATTTGAGTACCTATTACACTTCTTGTTGATTTGAAACATCACTTCTCCATGATCTGCAAACTTCTCAAACTTTCTTGTATTACGGACATGATGTTTCGAGTTGTGTTATTGGGGTATAGTAGTCACCAATCATCAATGGTTTTGTATAAACCAGCTATTACGCATACTAGTCGTCTAGTAGGTATTAGATATTATTTCTTATAGCCTAGACTCCTTTATTTACCTATCTTTAGTTGTGATGCTAAAATAAAGCATATCTCAGTCCTATCTTATCATGTACTTGCTTCATTCCTGTAAAGTAAGTTTGCATGCACATATAGCAGTTCAACCTATAACCTGCAACCTGTGACATTGTTTATGTAGTAGCAAAGCAAAGAGCAGAATGGAACCTCTGTTCTTGCTTTGACAATTGTTGCTAAAACTACAGAAAACACATTTTACCTCTGTCAGTGTTTAAGCTGCTCTACTATCTGCTATTATATTATTGGTTCTATGTACATCTGATACCTACCTTCTTCAGAGATAATTTTTTGTTTAGTGTTTAGGCTTGACAATTGGCTGGATGTAAAAAAGATAGGTGAACGTTGTGATATTGCTAATAGGCTGGGTTACTGATTATTATTACTAGTAGTGGTTTGTGTAGTACTATTCTATAGAAAATTTATTGTTAGTGTTCAGGCCTGACAATTGGCTGGACCTAAAATGGCTGCTTTGTGTTCCTAAGATTATGGTTATAGGAAATTTGACTGCACCTTGAAAAAATTGACTGAAACTTAGTTGTGTAATTTCTGAATGTGTGGTATGTCCTGATTCTAGCTTTGGTCAGTATATGGATAACTGTGAGGATAGCTTCATCATCAGTTAGTTTGTTGTGAATAGACCTGTTTCTTCATGGCCTTGTCATATTTCTATTCAATAATCAGTTGTATTTCAGGCTCCTTTGAACCAGACAGTCAGCATGCCGGGGATCCCAGCAGCATCAGTTGAACACACCACTCACCCCCTTTCTAGCAGTTGATTAAAAGCAAAGAACATGGGTCGGCATCTGACTAACAGATTCAATGTGTAGTTTTGCTGTTTTTGGATATGAATATTTGCATGGTCTCAACTTGCCATAATCGTCAGTTCACAGTTGTAAAAACATTTGAATTGTTTCAACCTTACCATATTCCGTTGTAGCAGTTAAATGCTAAGATATGTATACATGCAGTCAGTAGCCAAGGATATGCAAGCAAGCAAGCATTTATTTTCAATTTTTTTTTCTATGCGTTCCTGTCCAACCAAACACTAGTTTTGATTCAGACCAGGAACGGATTAGGACTGGTTTGGAGCCAGACCAGGAATGAGTGGAGGGTTTGGATCCACTTGATCCAGGCGTGGAACCGTTCAAGGGCAGGAACGGTTCCTATAGAACCGAACGAGCCCTTAGCTAGCAGGAGGCTAAAACTAAAATACAAGATGACTTTATCTCCTGAAAAGCTGAAAAGACCAAGCTGTGCAACTCCTTGCACTACTCGCGGTCTGACAGAACACAAGGTACACTCACGAAACAAGCAAAAGGTGATCTGCCACCCTCCCAAACTGTGAGCACGTACTACTTCAAACAAAATGATTTAAATTAATGCTCTGCCAATGATGGCGAAAGAAGAAGATGTCTTGTAGTAAAAAGTCTACGCGGCGATCACATCTCCGTCCTTATCCCGACTGTACGGAGCATCTCCAATAGTTCTCAAAATCTAGTTCCCAAAGTCAAAAGAACTAATTGGGAGAGAGCCAATGAACGGTCTTTCAAAAGTTTTATTACTAGATACATTACTCTTACTATATAGCCCTGGAAGCTTTTTGACACCACACGGAAAAGGCCTAGATAATTTGTTACCTCCCATAAATAGTTGCTGAAGCTGAACTGCTAATGAATTTGGTACTACGCCTTCTAAGTGATTTATAAATTACCTGCCTCATATATTATGAAAATTAATTCAAATAACCACCTAAATTTGCCTATAAACTACCCATATATGTCATTACGAAAGATAATTCAAAATAATGCCCATAAATCTGTATATAAATTACCTACCTCTTCTACTCTGTAGTCAAATACAATTTCTCTCACAAGAAACTGTCCTATGTCCCAAATCAACCCCAAACTGCTCACGAATCCAATCTCACTCAATAAACCTCAGAGAGCACGGTGAAGAAGGTGTCGAAGCAAAACAAAGCAAGCACAAAAGGAAAACCCAAATTCGCAGTTCAAATCGGATCTCAGTCCGGCTTGAACATCACACATAACTTCAGAAGAAGCTCTGATGGTGGAGTTTCAATTCCAGGTGGAGTTGGCCGAACCCCATCTGAGACCATTATTCTTCTGTTGCACTTACTTTTTATTACGGGCATTATAATTTATTTGATTAACCGAAATAAGGTCGGATCACGCATAACTGAATTCAATAAAAGATAGCTAACTCTAAATAACTACAACTAAACAACTTGCTTAATGTTCTGTTTCAGTGAAGAGTCATGCTGGTAGTAGTAAAATAAAATTGCATTGTCCAACACCGATCAGTTCGTTGAGCTCAGGTAGCTTCCATGGCCTTGCAAGATAATTTTCGTGCCAAGTCAAGAGAATAGACGGCACTGGACCTCCTTGACCGCTGCACTGACAGCCCAATTCTCTCAACTTTTGTTACATAGCAAAAGGCCCAATCTGAAACTATTCTTTTGGTGGCTACAAATTATTATCTTCAGCATAAGCATCTACCGGGCCAAAATCCAACCACATGTATATAAAAATAAATGGCAAAAGTCATTCGACACCTTTGCTTTTTCATAATCCTAGAGCCTAAAAGCTGAATGTCTAAAACAGTATGGGTATCGCTTGTTAGTAATGGCAATACACAATCTGTCTGAATTACAATTCTTCAGCATGGATCTTGTTCTTATTCAGATATTACTATAACCACTAAACTGTTTGTTCGTTTATTTGCCCTGAGATACACACACCCTTGACCTTGATACGATCTATCTGTTTCCCCTTGTATTCAATAGCAATCTAAAAAGATAACAAGTTCATTTTTTGATATTAAATACGTTTCTTTTTTCATTCTCTTTACCCTTATATTTGTGCATATTTAACATAACGGGTCCTTTTACAGTACTTGTAGCCGCTTCTCATCGCTTCCTCAAATTACTAATTTTATTATTAAAGGGTATTTTAGTCTTCGCATAAATAACACTCGGTCAAACCCCTCCCCACTCAGCGCCCCCACCACACCCGATTTCCCCTCCCTGATCTTGGAACGCCGCCGTCGCCGCCGCCGCCGCCACCCTCGCACTGCGCCGCCGTTGGACTCGCAAAGCGCCAACGCTACCCTGCCCATGCCCAAACCCTTCCTCTAGACGCCGCCATCGCCCCCGCACGGCGGCCCTGCCGCACCGCCGCCCCCGCCCTAGCAGTAGGGCCGCAGCCGTCACCTCCATAGCTGCCCTCGTCCGCCTTGCGCCACCACCGCCCCTTGCCATAGCCGCCGCCGGCCAGCCCTCGTTCGCCATGCGCCACTGTAGCCCCTCGCCCCTCGCCGTGCGCCGCCGCCGCCCAGCCCTCGCCCGGACCACGCCTACCCCACCACCGTCGCCCGCTGCTGCGACCGCGCGCTCAAGGGAGAGTTCCGGCCCCTCTCCGAACGCGTCGACGACCTCCGCTGGTCCCCGACGGTCTGCGCATCGTCATTTCCGCAAGTCCTTCGTCCGCGCGTTCGTGTGAGTAACTCTACCTTCCTCTCGCCACTGCAACACCACGCAAACAATCTGGAGTCTATGATACCATAGCAGGACTGAACCATTCAAAAAAAAAGGATTGAAGCAGTTGTACTATCACAGTTGATTAATCAACATATAACCAAGGATGTCATTGGTCTAGAGTATAACAGATTCTTGTTTCTAGTAGCGGTCAGCTTGACTAGTGCAGTAGCAGAGCTAGTATGTTCAATTAGCATCTAATCTTTAAGTCATTTGTTCCAGCCCCGGGGGCATAAAATTCTCTACTCTATTAGAATTTGCAATCTGTGCAGAACTAATAAGATGTACATACAGGAACCACAGGCACACCTTTGTTTTCCTCTTCAGTTCAGCCCATCTAACGGCTCTAGTGCAGAGTTGATATCTGTGTGGTAATTGTAGGAACACTACTGGAAAGGCCTCCTTTGCCGCCTGCTGAAGGCAGTCGGCAAAGACCCAAAAGCAGTCGGCAAAGGTCTTTGCCGACTGCATTACACGTGGCAATCGGCAAAGGGGAGGCGGCAAAGGCTTGGGCGGCAAAGGCCTCCTTTGCCGACTGCCAGCTGGCAGCGGCGGCAAAGGTCTTTGCCCACTGCCTAGTTGGCAGGCGGCAAAGGTAACGCGCACGACCGTCATGTGACGTCAGGCGTTACCTTTGCCGGCTGTCGCCACCTGGCAGTCGGCAAAGTATTTTTTTTACCATTCTGACAGCTCGAATCCGGCTGAAAGTTGGCAGTCGGCGAAGGTCTTTGCCGACTGCCCTTGCCTGGCAGTCGGCGAAGGGCTTTGCCGATTGCCCTTTCTTGGCAGTCGGCGAAGGCTTTGCCGACTGCCCATGTCAGGCAGTCGGCAAAGCTGGGAAAATCTGCTGCAGAAAACCCAGTCGGCAAAGCTGGGAAACTAGGTTTTTTTTTTTATGTTTTTGCTGCTTCGCCTCACATATCGCACCGACTAATGCACATATATGAATATACACCAGAAATCCACAGAGATATCGCAAAAATCAACATTTATATCATAGAAATCCACATACACATCACAAATCCACACATCTAGTCTCACACGAATCAAACATCCAACAAAGTAGCAAAGTGGCATCCGTGAACCAACATCCAACATAACATGAAGTCCCGGAGCCACTCACTCGCCCCACGACCCGCCGTCTCCGCTCGAGCTGTGGTGGTGTGGGGAGCTCCCTGCCGTCCACGGAGACCACCCGCTCGGTCCAGCCTGTGGCGCGCCATACCCCCACGCGCCGAGCTGTGGTGAAACGCCTGGACTCGGACTTGGCTGGTGTGGAGAATTTTCATCTGCCGGAGTCGGGTTCGAACCCGCCGACTGCAGCTGCACAGAGAAGCGATCTCATTAGTACGTAAGGGATGACCGCACAAGCGAAAACAATGGACAGGCCGCTAGAAACTCACCGGAGTCCGTACAGGGTACATAGGAGGGAGTGCAGGGTACACAGGGGGGAGTGCAGGGAGAACAACCGGCGGCGGTTGAGTGAGCCTCACTTGCAGCGGCGGGGGTCTGTAGTTGGGGATGTCCAGGCTCTGGAAGTAGCTGGAAAACAAAGAGGTGAACTCCACCCATTGCTGCTGGGACTGCTGCTGCAAAGCTGCAATCGCTTGCTGATGGGCCTGTTGTTGGGCCGCCGTGTACGCGATGGGCTGTATCATGGCCGCTCTCTCTCCCCGTGCGACCGCTTGTCGGCCTCACATTGTCTTTGCATCTCTTCCAGCTGGGCCTGCAACATTACACAAGCGATGCTTAGACAATGCATATAAGGCAACATATGTGAAATCAATGAACGACGAATAGTTACCTGAACTGACGCCATCATCTATGTGGAGCTTGGCCGCTGAGGTTGTATGGGGACGTCGGAGGAGGTACCGGTAGGTGTGGCCTTACGCACCTCACGAAGGGAGGGGACGCTGGCCGGGTCGATGACGCTGTGGGCAATGAAGTAGCGGCCGTGCTGCTTCCCTCCTCCCGTCCTCATCAGCACGTCCGTATCCAGGGGCGCAGTCGCAGGGTCGTAGTCGGCACCATGGCGTGCGCGAACCGCCCGGGGTGTACTTGGACCGAGGTTTTGGCGATGTTCGGGTTCGTGATCGCCTCGGTCCCACGCGCCGGGTCGTAGACGTTCTCCGGATGCCGTCGCCCCCGCCCGGTGAGCGCCCGGAAGCTCGTGAACTCGTTGATGACCTCGGCCATCATGGGAATCGCTGCGAGGAAAACACAAGGACGATTACGCGTAATGAGAATGAAATACTCGGTAAATGAATAAACAAACAAATTAGTGCGAATGGTACCCATGCATCCATGAACCCTCCGAGGCTGCGGCTCCCCTGGTGGTGTGATGGCCCCGCCTTCGACTTGGCATATGCGGACTTCTTCCTGCGCTCCTCGTACGCTTCCGGCGTTCTCCACCCGGCCACAATCGCCTCCCAGCAGTCCACGTGCAATTTGCACCAATCAGGAGGAAACTGCATTACAACGTGCATTTAGATAAGTAACAAGGTGAATCAAAATGGAATCAGAATTATTGTTTCCTACTTACGAGGAGGTAGTGCTCGTAGGGCATGTCGGTTTCGGGTGACTGCATCATCCGTCTGGCATCCTTCTTGTCAAGCTTCTCCTTGCGGACTTCGGCATAGTAGTCGATCATGCACTGGATGTGCGCCTCGTAGAACATGTCCTGGTGGACCAACGCCTCCGCCTCGTGCCCCGGCTCGCACGTGAACCATTCCTGCAATAATCAGATATCACCTATTAGTTCATTATTTCAAGGACATTTGTTGAATGCGTAGTATTGGCAAAGCAGAGCGATGAAGACTCACCCAGAACTCCCTCTTGATCTTGTCGGCCAGGGTGACACTATCTCCTCCATCAAGCTCCTCCACCATCTTGTAGTAGTCCGGCCAGTGCTGGGGCACCTTTTGCACACCGTCTACCCAGATAAGGCCAGGGAAGTTCTTCTTAATGATGAGGCCCTGCATGCTATTAGGATGGCGTGGCGGCACGCCTTTATCCACACGCTTCCAACCGCTGCACAAGCCAATAAGAAGAAATGTTAGTCCAAAGTTCAATTGTCAACATGGAATATGAAAAAGAAACTGAAAACATGAATGGTTATTTACCTATCTCCCTCGGGTCGAAGCACCGGACAGAAGGCTAAGGTGGGCTTGTCGCGCAGGAGGCGCGTTATCCCGCGCTTGTAGGGCTTCCTCGGCTCGCTAGCCTCCCCGCCCCTGTCCTCCCCGCCCAGGTCCTGGTCGCCAACCTCCTCGTCAAACAGGCGTCTGGAACTGGGAGGTCTACCCCCTGCCCGTATCTGGCCCAACGTCATGTGCTCGTCCAACTCCTGCTCCTCGGCCTCCAAGGTGTCGGGGTCCACAAAAGACGACCCGTACAGCGAGGCGACATTTCTCATCGCTCTCCTCGACCGGTTCATGCCTCCGCCCGGCATTTTGTCCTACACCAGCAATGACAAACATTAAACCAATTAGCATAAATAATCAATAAGTAATTGTGAAGAGATGCAAAATTAACGAAACATAAATGCAAAGTAATAATAATAAGAATAATATAGTATTACATGAACTAGAAACCGAAGTACTCATCGGCACTATCACCATTGTCATCACCACTGTCAGCATCACTGCTATCGTCATCACTATCAATATTGTCGAAACCCTGTTCGTCTGTCACTGCTGTCTCCTCACCACCTCCATTGTCGTCAACACCTTGTTCGCGAAGAGCCCTCCATCGCTCAAGCATCATTAGGTTTTTAGCATCTTGCACCACTTCTCCCTCGTCGTCGTCCTCATCGATGTCGTTGTCTTCGTCCATGCCCATCAGCGAAAGAATGTCTATCTCCAAACGCCGTTCTAGCCCCTCAGGTTGATAGAACTCTCCACTATCTTTCTTTGGGTCGAAGTTGTAGTCATCATCGTTTGGGACAGATACTTTGCCGCATGGCGATACCAATTGCGCAATGTACCAACCCGCAAGCCTCTTGTCTTTTTGGCACGCCCATGGGAGATAATAAACTTGTGTGGCCTGCTGAGCCATAATATAGACATCTTCTCCTCTATAGACGGAATCCTGTCGAATTTCGACTTGTCCGATGTCAACGGCTTTTCTCGTGACATGAGGATCGAACCCGGTGGCATTTGAACACCACGGGCTTGAGCTTTGGGGCCCGGGAAGTCAAGCGGTATATTTCTTCGACTATGCCATAGTAGTCGAGCTTATCGTTGCCGGGCGTTCGGACTCCTATGCACATGGTCTTTCGGCCGGGCCTACGCTCCTCGTAGCTTCTTGTGCGAAAGCGATAGCCATTCACATCAAAAACTGTGAATTCATTGACCCTAGTACTAAACCCATTAGTGACTTGTTTCAATTCAGCATTCATTTGCCCATCCGTGAGTGCCTGCAAGGTGAGACCACGTAGATAGTTACATTAATAGCTCCTAGGAGCATCTCAAAGATGGAACGAGGTAAGTTGGATGTTACCTTTGTACGCATCCACCCAATAAAAATCGGGCCTGGCGGTTTTAAGGAAAGCTTCCTCTTCTTCTTGGGTAGGAGGCATTTTCCTTTTCCAGAATCGGCGAATGAACTCCCTAAAAAACAAGACATGAAGGGAGTCAGACCGATAGGTGGAGGATATTGACAACGTATGTAACAAGTTCTTTGAGAACTTACACTCGATAAGGAACCACTTCCTCAAGGTTCATGTAAATGTAGAGCATGATGGCACAAAACTCAAAATGTTGCAACGTCTTGGGGTTACCTGCGCTGCCCCTTCCGAGTTGCCCTTTGAAAAGGCTCAGGGTTGATAAGTTCTCATCCTCATTGTAACGAGGGAGTGGATCCATGTAGTGAAGGTTCTCGGTATAGCACGCCTTTGTGAAGTTCGAGACCTCCTCCACTCTTGCTGCCTCCGCCACGGAATCCTCAATTTTGGCTTTATTTCTACACTTTTTCCGAAGAATCTTTAGACACCTCTCGATTAGATAGCACCAACGGGCCTGCATAGGACCCCCTAGCCGTGCCTCACGCGGTAGGTGCAGGATCAGATGCTGCATCGGCAAGAAGAAGCCAGGTGGAAAGATCATCTCCAACTTGCAGATCAATAGAGGTGCAAGTTTCTCCATGTCACGAATCACTTCAAGAGATAACTCCCTGGCACAAAGCTGGCGGAAGAAAAAGCTCAACTCTGCCAGAACGCGCCACACCGGCTCGGGGAGGTATCCACGTGTCATCGTAGGAAGGAGTCTCTCAATACCAACGACCGCGTATCCCTTTCGGACGGGAGACGCCTAACTCAGTTACGTCACCTACGACCAACAACTATAAGGAAGAGAGGTGAATATGTATACTTAGGGTGGCGGTGGAGACAGGCTAGCGGGGCAGTGGCGACGAAGCCGATGAGGGTGGCCGAGTCCCTCCCACGGGTCCTGCAAAAAAGGCAATAGGTTAGAATCAATTGAAAATTTCGGCAGCACCTCCCCTGCACGGGGAGGTTCCAAAACCTGCAGAAAACGTTTTCAATGGCACGAAGGCCGACAACCATAACGGCACGAAGGCCGACATTCGCAAACGGCACGAAGGCCGATATTCCCAAACGGCACGAAGGCCGACATTCACAATGATCCGCATACCTTCGGTGGTGGCGGGGCGTGCACGCGGAGAAGATGACGCCGAGAATGAGACGGGACGTCGCTGCGTCTGCACCAACTCCTCCTGCTTCTTCTTCCTCTTCTCTTCCCCTTCCTTCTCTTTCTTCTTCCTCCTCCTCCTCCCTTCTCCTTCCTCTCCCCCTCCTCCCTTCTCCTTCTCCCTTCTCTCTCCTCTCCTCCTCCTTCTCCCTTCTCTTCTTCTTCTTCCTCCTTCTTCTTCCTCCTCCCCTTCTTCTTCTTCCTCCTTCTTCCTCCTCCTCTTCCCTTCTTCCTCCTCCCCTTCTCTTCTTCCCTTCTCCCCTCCCCTGGTCCTCTACCTCACCAAGGGGAGGCTCCTCCCTGCCGGCTCCTCCTGCAGCACGGGAGGGGCGCCGCGGCGGTGAGCTGGCGGCGGCGAGCTAGGGGGCGCGCGGTAGAGGGTGGCGGCGGCGCCGGGTCGGGGCAGAGGGACGGGCGGCGCTTGGCGCGTGGATCCAGCGGGACGACGGGCGCGGGGGCATAAGCGGCGGCGCCAGGCGCGTGGATCCGGGCGGCGCGGGCGGCGTGGCGGCGCTAGGCGAGCCGGCAGCGCGTACGTCATGGCGGGGCGGGCGGGCGGCGGTGCGGGGCGGCGTCGGGCGAGCGCTCGGGTGGGCGAAAATAAGGAGCGTGGGCTTTTCGGCCCATACCTAGCAAGTTAGGGCACCGGCCGGCTTTGCCGACCGCTCGCCCATGGGCAGTCGGCAAAGACTTTGTTTTTTTTAAAAAAGGCTTTGCCGACTGCCTTACCAGCCGGCAAAGAACTGGGCAAGGTGGGCCAACGTGGGCCGCCACCGGAGCCTCTTTGCCGACCGTCGACCGGCAATCGGCAAAGGCCACCTCTGCCCGTTTGTCCTTGGGCGGTCGGCAAGGGCTTTTTGCCGACCGCGCACGATCGGCAAATAATTTTCTTAATTCTTTAGAATTTTGGCTCCAAATTTTTTCGTTGGCCTAAATAAGTAAGTTTCAATCACATATCACAATTTGGGGTTTTTTTTTACAATATTTTGCTATATTAGTTGATTTATTTTGTTTCCTTGCATTTTAGTGTATAATTCAAGTTTGAACTGCAGGTGCATCAAATATCGGAACGTAGCCATTCCAAAAATGATATTCATGTTGGAGAGTGTATTTTGAGGCTGTGTGCAGAAGCTCACCCAAAAGTTTGAAGTTCTTGTCCACGGAACAGGACTTTCCCGACGTGCAAGAGGTGTTTTTTAATAATTATATAAAATCCAAACGAAGTCGGAAAATCACAAAACTGGTCGAGGTGTCTGTTATCGTATGTGCAGGCTATGATTAAAATTTGGAAAAGTTTAGAGCAAGTTGCGACGTTGGATGTTCAAAACCCAGACCTCTGGAGAGGTCTGGGTTTGAACATCCGACATCGCAACTTGCTCCAAACTTTTCTAAATTTTAATCATAGCCTGCACATACGATAACACGACACCTCGACCAGTTTCGTGATTTTCCGACTTCGTTTGGATTTTATATAATTAAAAACACCTCTAACACGTCGGGAAAGTCCTGTTCCGTGGACAAGGACTTCAAACACGACCTTAAAATACACTCTCCAACATGAATATCATTTTTCGAGTGACTACGTTCCGATATTTCATGCACCTGCAGTTCAAACTTGAATTATGGCGGGAAAATGCAAGGAAACAAAATAAATCAACGGAATATAGCAAAACTATTCAGAAAATAACGAAACTTCTCGAGGTATCACGTTATCACATGTGGAGGCTAGGAAAAAAATTTTGATGAAGTTTCAAGCTAGTGGCCACGTAAAATGTACAACACCCAGACTTGTAACAAAAAAAACTCTTTGCCGACTGCCTAACGGCGTGGCAGTCGGCAAAGAAGACGACGCTGGCAGGCCGCTTGACCTACGCTGTTAGGTTTGCCGACTGCTTGTCCTGGCAGTCGGCAAAGATGCCCTTTGCCGGCTGCCAAGATTTGCCGCCTGCTGGAACCCAGGGGCAGTCGGCAAAGGGCATCCTTTGCCGACTGCCTAGGTATGCCGCCTGCTGGAGCCCCGGGGCAGTCGGCAAAGGGCATCCTTTGCCGACTGCCAGTGCCAAGGGAGGCGGGAAATCGTGTCTTTGCCGGCTGCCCTGGCCTTGGCAGTCGGCAAAACGTTTCGGCAGTCGGCAAAGAAGGGTTTTCCCGTAGTGGAAATGGCAATCTGTGTGTGTGATTTCCAAGCATCAGTTAGTATGATATCTAGTCTAGAGAAGAAATAGAGCAGTACTTCAACTAGGAACAAGCAGTAAAGGAAACTGTTATGAAATGGGTAGACTGTAGTTAGTAATATGCATGCCCTGATGCATGTGAAAATCAAACAATTGTGTGATAATGCCAATGCAGTATATGGCTTAGAACAGGAAGACAGATTAAGTGGTGGTTTTCTTAATATTTGAGGCAGCATGTTCCTATTCTTTTGGCACTGAACAAATTTAATAATGTTCCGATTTCTATGTGTGATATGTTGCTAGTGCCATGAATTTTGCAAAAGGGAAAAAGACACGTTTACTGTCTTTCTGTAGTTGTACTATTGAATAAGAATTCTATCGATGGAAGTACTCCACAAGTGCTAGTTCTGAATATTTGAGGAAGTATGTTCCTATTCTTTTGGCGCTGAACAAATTTAATAATGTTCAGATTTCTATGTGTGATAGGTTGCTAGTGCCATGAATTAGTATTGTCATGGAGTGCAAATGAATTATCAGTTTTTCTTATCTGATGAACAACATGTCATGAAAGTGCAGAGATTGTGTTGTCTTTTACTAAACTGAGTTTGAGTCTAATGTAACAATTCAGTGCTTCGATGTACAAATTATGAGAGCGGCAACCTTTGACACCACTCCCAGTGCCACTGAACTAACTGGTGTACGAACACACCCATTATCGGCAAATAGCACAGATAGCTGCGGAAGAAACAGGAACTCACGTTGTTGTCGTAGTGCTGCGCGCCCATGATGGTCTCGATGCTGTAGGCGATGAGGTCGTGGGACTGGAGGTGCCGCGGGTGCCCATGGAGATGGCGTCGCTGACGCCGACGGTGTTGAAGCGGACGCCGTCGCGGGCGGCCTCGGCGAGGCGGAGCAGGAGCATGTTCCAGGTGTTGCCCTCGTACCGAGGAGACGCCCACCGGTGGCTAGCAGAGGTGGCGTCGGTGAGCCCACCCCGTTCAGCTTGGGCTCGTCGCTGACCGCAGCCGCACGGACGCGCTGGAACTGTAGGACACGGTCTCCAAATGGCCGAAGTAGAACACGATGGCCCTGCCGCCGGTGACGAGGGCCGCGCCGTGAGCTTCCGCAGGTCGTGGTACCACCGGGACCCGCCGTTGTGGCGGTCGAAGTGGACGACCTCCTGGCGCCGCAGGGGAGGGGGTGGTGAGCGCCATGGACGAACTTAGGTGGCGGCGGCTCGAGTGTAACCTAGGCCATGTTTAGATGCTCAACTTTGGGGTTGCAAAGTTGCCATTTTGCCATAAATACGCACTGTAGCATTTTATTTGTATTTGGTAAAAAAATGTCTAAAAATTGACTAATTAGGCTCAAAATGTTCGTCTCGCAAAGTACAACCAAACTGTGAATTAGTTTTTGATTTTATCTATATTTAGTACTCCATGCATTTGTCGGTATTTTGATGTGATGAGAATCTTTTTTTTATAGTAAAATTTGGGTGCCAATTTAGGAATCTAAACAAGTCCCTAAAAGATGGCGTGCGAGGATTGTTCTGTTTTTTTAATTCACCTAACGATAGTATTAGCCTTAATTATTGTACCCAAAAAAGTTTTGTATTTATAAAGTTATCTTAGTATCCTTAGTTACAAAAAAGAACTACAAATTTTTAATTCGACTAACGATAGTAATAGCCTTAATTATTGTACCAAAAAAATTTTGTATTTATAAAGTTACCTTAGTACCCTTAGTTAAAAAAAAAGAACTACAAAAACACAATTAGCCATCCTTTATTTGGTATCGCCTCCCCACTCAGTTTTGGAGGTGATGGAAAGCGATTTAGCACATATAGTCCACCGTCATAGACGCAGCAATCGCCTCCCATCGTCTCCCTCATATCGCCTCCCATCGTCTTTGGCCTTTCTAACCGTCGGATCGGTCGTTGTGAGCGGTCGAAATTTTCCATAGGCTCTTCGAGTAACGTTATTAAGTGCAAAATGAAGCTCTTGAGGCAAACCAGGAAATGTGACACTGTGTAAATAAATATTATATAAGTATGAACACAAGGGAATGTGACAGAAGTCTCGAATTTAACATGAAAACTCACATTGACATTAAACATTAACCGTCACATTTCATATGTAAATATAATTTCTGAAATATTATCTTGTAAATACATGACATTATTTTTATATATGTATTCAAACATTTAACGTATGGCTCTCACAAATAAATACAAATACTTGATCCATATATGGCTCACAAGTTTAAATTTCTCAAATACCATTAGAATATCTTATTAAATTTCTTGCATGGCTATGCTTTAGAAAGTTTTCTTGTCAACTTCGTTATAACTTCACTGCCCATAATATCAGCTTCAAAACTCAGAAATAGACGTGGAGCATTCCTGATCCCATAAGCTGCTGTATCGAACAGCAATATTTTTCATGCTCTACTGAGAAGATGAATCTGCAAATGAGCAAGCTCTGCATCAGTTCTCTGCACTTATGGTGATAATCATTATGTAAAGAACACTTGAACAATATGATATTATTACTGGAATAATTAACAAGTATATTACCCATGTTTTGCTTCAGATATGCATCCTTGATTCCATGCAGCTTTGCAGCCACTTCTTGCATGCCCATGCGCTCTTTCGGGGATGCCTTAGTGCAGTCAAGTCCAATGTGTATCACTGAAAGTAGACACTCTAAGGTTTTCTCCTTCATGGAAACTGAAGTTTGTTGTGAGAAATCATGCTGCTCTTGTAGTAACTGAGGATCGACAATCCTCAATATCCCATCAGGGAAGTTTGCCTCAACGAATTTTACAATGTTCAGTCCATCACTGAACATATCATCAGTTGGCCTCTTCCGCAAAAATACTTCAAGTAGAACAATCCCAAAGCTATAAACATCCCCACTACTTGAAACATCTCCACCTGAAGCACATTCTGTGGATGAAAAACACAAAGAATTTAGCCCAAAAGTTCGCAATGGGACCACACATGGATGTGAAAAAGTATTTTTTACCTGGCGCGACATATCCAATTGTTCCCTTTACAGCAACTGAAGAAGTTGAGATGGAGTCACCTAATGCAGAATCAACTTTGAACCTTGCAAGACCAAAGTCTCCAACATGTGCCGTCATGTTATCATCCAAAAGAATGTTGCTTGGCTTCAGATCGCAGTGAATAATTGTACCTTGGTTGTTATGGTGCAAATACTCTAATGCGTCGGCAACGTCCACCACAATGTTTAACCTCTGAGCCAATGTAATATGGCTCGGAGTTGAAGTGTTTGCATCATTTCGATTCAAGTATAGAAATGCATGCAAGTCACCTCGTGGCATGAACTCATATACCAAGGCCTTGAAATCATTTCCCTTCTTGTCAATACTTGAGCACGCAGTTAGGATTGGTACTAGATTGCGATGCCGCACATTCCTCAGAGCACTACATTCTGCAATGAAGCTCTTATGTCCACCCTTTGACTCGAGGCTAAAAACCTTGATAGCAACAACAATTCTATCTTGGAACAGTTTTCCTTGATATACACAAGCATATCTTCCTTTTCCAATTAAATTGGATGCAGAGAACCCCTCTGTTGCCCTTGCAAGATCACTGTAAGAGATTTTGGGAAATTTGCTTTCAAACAGGGGCAAAATAGAGATAGATTGTCTATTTTTCTTTCGCCTAAAATACAATAGACCACATATGACCATAGAAAGTGACACCACACTAACCAATGGGATCATTACTTTCAGCATGAGATATGTCTTTTTAGAGGAACTCAATGGCAGAGAACATGCAGACAAGTGGTACTCTAATGCCCCACCACAAAGCCCTGGATTTCCATCAATTCTCACAGCAGTTACGTTCTGAAATATTCCTTTTATTGGGACCTCGCCCATGAGATGGTTGAATGATAAATCCAATTGTTCAAATAATTGTAGGTTGCCAAGAGACAGTGGTATTGACCCAGTTAAGTTATTGTGAGACAAACTGAGAACTTTTAGGCTCCTTATTTTATCGAATGCACTTGGGATGCTTCCGCTAAAAAAATTCCAGTCCAACATTATCTCTTGCAAATTTTCACAATTACCTAAAGTGCTAGGAATGTCTCCAGATAGATTATTGGATGAAAGGTTCAAATAATTTAGTTGTGCAGCATTGCCCACTTGTGGGGGAACTTGTCCAACTAGTTTGTTGAATGACAAATCCATTTTCCTAATAGATGGAATTTCAAATATTTGCTTCGGTATACTACCATGAAGACGATTGCTGGAAATGTTCAATGTTTCAAGCATTTGAAGGTTTCCAAAACCCGGAGGTATCTGTCCATCAAAATGGTTCAACTCCATAAAGAGCTCGACCAAATGAGATAAATTAGAAATGGATGATGGAATAGAACCTGTAAGCATGTTGCCTTTTAGGTCTATCCCTTGCAAGCTTTTTAGACTTCCGATCCATTCTGGGACCATTCCAGTAAATTTATTATTTTCCAATCCTAAAGCAATCAGGTTCTGTAGGTTTATTATACCCAAAGGAAAACCACCTGATAATTGATTATTTCCCAAATATAGACGCTGAAGCTGAACTGTAAGGTTGCCTAAAGAGGTTGGTACCTGGCCTTCTAGCTGATTAAAGGCGACCGAGAGAACTTGTAGCTCAGAGCAGTTGGCCAAGTTATCCAGAAACTCCCAGTCTTGCTTGCTATAAGCATGGAGTCTATTCATCTCAAGATTCAATACTGAAAGTCCGGTAAGTTTGCCGATGGAGCTAGGGATCACCCCAGTAAAATTATTAGCTGACATAGTAAGATCAAAAAGATTTGAAGCATTATTCAATGAAGATGGTATATGCCCTTGAAAGTGGTTGCCATCTAATTCAAGCGATTGGAGATTGTACAGAGTGCTACCAAGATCAGAGGGTACCTCACTGCTTAAATGGTTCGCACTAAGTCCCACGGCAATAAGAGTAGTAATATTCAAAATGGCCTGCGGGAATGTACCTGACAACTGATTGCTACTCACTAGCAGCGTCCGTAGGCTTGGGAACTTTGCAAACTCATTAGGGATGTTTCCCTGGATATTATTAAAAGCACAACTAAACCTTAATAGCGTTGTGATGTTGGGTAGAGAAGAAGGGATGGTTCCAGTAAGGTTATTAAGTGCAAGATGAAGCTCTTGAAGTTGAGGAGGCAAACCAGGAAACTGTCCAATTAGATTGTTGCCATTCAGCCACAAAACCTTGAGACTGGAGCAATTTGCAAAATCAGGTATAGTTCCCTGTAGAGTGCTATTACTCAAGTAGAGAGTTTGCAGGTGATGCAGCTGGCCCAAGGATGGAGGGATTTCCCCAGTGAATCTATTGCTTGACAGGGTGAGATTTCTTAGGTGAGTCAAATTCCCGAGCGAAGGAGAGACTTGCCCTACTAAACCTCGACTTGAAAGATCAAGAGAAATGACACGGAATGGAGCCTTTGCCATGCACAGGACACCTTCCCATTGGCAATAGTGTGTGCTCTCATTCCAGGACATCAGGGCTTGCTGTGGATCAAGAGTGATTGACTTCTTGAAATCAAGCAGTGAGAGATGATCTGTTGCATTTCCACTAGTGAGGCTACCGGTAACAACATGTCCACTGCAAGCTATGAGCACCAACAGAAACTGGATGATTGATGTGACCTTCATGTATATATGTGATTTTATTCCTTTAATAACTAGATTGAAGCCCTGCATATAATTATGAAACCCAATAAATTATTGTATCTATCATGTACCATGGTTATTCATGATTTATGCTGCTAAAAGGTCTCAATAAAATGTTAAAAACCAAACCCAAAGAAAAAATATCTACACTAATAAACCATAAAAGTAATGGATCTGAATGTCAAAAACATTATTTACTCCAATGAATATTCTGATGCCTATAACAGCCCAAGGATTTGACTCAGAAATAATATACAATATAAGCTGCACAATATCAAGGGGAGAGTAGATACTCTTGAACAGAAGCAAGATAATGAAATAAGCTTTTCAACTGGAAAATCCCTCAGTGAATCCAACAATAATTCTGTTTTTTTGCACAAAATATGTACAAGGGATTACTCTCTCATAATTCAACAACCCTGATATGATTACATCTCTTGTTGGTGTACACTTCGAATAAATTACGCTTCTTGCATGAATGATTTCTTGGTGCGGTTAATGTTAATATTTGTTATGAAAATAAATTCATACATATTCAAATTAAGTGGAATTAAGGTAAATCTTATATGAAATTGTAGAGCTTGACAATATCTAAAATTTTAGGGTTGAAATTTTTTCAATTGAAATCATTTGGGGGCTTGAACATTTGCTATATGTTCTTATATAATTATAAATTTTAAATGTTTAAATTCCAAACGTCCTCAAATGTAGACAAGCTGATCTATAGGAAAGTTGCAGTGCTCAATAAGATCTAAAACTTTAAATTTGAAAGTTTTTTCTTATTTGAAATCATTTAGGATTGTAAACATTAAAAAAAAGTTTGGGAAACCTTTTTTTTGTGAACATTCGGGAAACTTAACATAATGAGAAAGCATCCAGTATCTTGTCACAACTGACTATGTGGTAGAGTGGTAATAGTGGCATGCTGTGTGAGGACTAAATCCTGGGTTTAAAACCTTCAAGACATCGCTTGGGCCTGGACTTAAAACAATAGCTTGCATCATTACATGTTTGCAGCAATCATCAAGGCATGGGTATTTTTATATTTCGGTAAATTTTATATTTTTTCTTTTCTTTTTAAAAATTCATAGAGGAATTTAACATAACAAGGATGCCCTAATTTTTGTTGTTTAGGTGGGTACCACTCCTGTACATGTCTTATTTTTGCAATCATTGGCGCATGGTGATTTTGAAATTCACCCCTGAAAATCAATTTTGAAATGCGTCCTAAAAAAATAGTGTGTCCTTGTGGGTAATACTAATAATAATACATAATCCGTTTTTTCTTGAGACAACAAATATTTATAGAGATTGCTAGTCAAATTTTTAGATATACACTTAACATCATCAGGATCATAAAAAAAACATTTGTGGTGTGTACTCCCTCCATCCAAATTATGCGTCGCTTTGGATGTACCAAAAAAGTCAAAGCGCCTTATAATTTAGAAAAGTATCAATTAAGTATAGACTCCACTAATTAATTGGCATGGTACAGAGGAGAGGGTATGACCTTATCTAACCCATAGATTGTCTAAAAAAAATTAGTGGAGGACAGTCCATGAGTAGCAATGAGCACCCGCTGTGGAAATATGCTTCTAAAGCTTCAGATTGTTGGTCAAATTAAAGAGAAACAATAGAAAAGAAAAAAACAATTATATCCTACGTTGCATGCACGTACCCACGATACTCTGTCTGTAGTAATAAGAAAGGTAAAATGTTGGTGACGAGATGCTTACCGGGGCTTCCGCGACGAGCTGTGACCGTGATGACGAAGAAGTCAGGCAGAGGCACCTGACCACTGGAATGACTCGAGTGGACAAAATGCTAGAGCTAATGCCTTTGCTTGATGCAGCCACCCTGATCCCTTGGCTAATTTATAGAATTATGATGGGCAGCCATGAACTTATTATTTAAGATAATATAGCTGTCCTTTAATTTGCTGACTGGCATAGCCGCCTTTTTCCACATTTTATTGACCTTATAATTTAGCCGTTGGCCAGTCAGATTAGAGTTAGTTAGATGCATTTTCAAGCAATCCCCTTTATAATGTACCCCTCTCTCTCTCTCTCTCTCTCTCTCTCTCTCTCTCTCTCTCTCTCTCGATTGTTTATGAAAATGCATTACTAATAAATTTCTGCTTATAGCAATGGAGTCTTAAACTTCATGTGAACATGGATGGAATTATAGGGATGGTGATTGCGTGATTACATCGTAATAGCCGCCGCAAGATTCTTTGTTTTTTTTGGTAATATATAATATATGTTCACACAAAAGCTCATGTGCCGTGGCAAAGCAATGTCAATGCTAGAGGACAATAATGCATAGAAACTTGGCTGGACAGCTAACGTTGACTAACCTTTCTTTGAAATGATACTGACAAGCGAAATTGGACGTTAACAGCTCTGCCAGCTGTTTTTGCAAGGGAGGCACACCATTAATTATTGAAGAGATGATCTTGCCCACCCACATGCCCAGCCCGCAACCCATCCAGTGCACTGGCGACTAGCTCATGCATGGTTGTAGGAATACCCGTTCCTAAATTCGAAGCCCCGGATGGGCTGGGCATGTGGGTGGGCAAGATCATCTCTTCAATAATTAATGGTGTGCTTCCTATGAGATCCCTTGCAAAAACAGCTGCAGAGCTGCTAACGTCCAATTTCTATCCTACGTAAGGGCTTGTCAGTATCATTGCAAAAACGGCTGCTAACGTCCAATTTCTATCCCTTGCAAAAGCAGCTGCAGAGCTGCTAACTCAAATTTAGGAACGGGTATTCCTACAACCATGCAAGAGCTAGCAAGAAAACTAATCAAGAGAATTAGTCAGAGATATTTATTTGCAATTCATGCAAAAAGATAGATTATGAAGATGACAATCAATGAAAGGAGAGCAACTTGTCCTACTTTTTTTTTTAAAAAAAAAGTGTTGGGGGGAGGTACCCTCGACAGGAGCCCCCACCTCGCCATCGGCCCTGTCGAACTGATGTACACTGCTCCCCCACACTTTCGCCAAGATGCTCGAAGGTACGCGGCACCCTCCACCTTCGCCCGGGACAAGAACCTTCGCTTCCTTTGTATTGCAGGTCTCCGCTTGGCCCGTGTACAGACCCTTGGAATCAGGGTATCCAGGACCTTCACCAAGCTGGCCGGCGGAAACCTTCGCACTCCCTCGCCCCGCTCTCCATCACCCGCTCTGAAAGGTGGCATCATGGTAGGACCCGCCAGCAGTGCGCCGCTTGCCAAGAGGCGCCCAAGTACAAGAATGTCCCTGGGTCGGGCCCACCCGCAGTCAGATGTGTTCCAAAACCCTTTTGTAATTAGTACCCCTGCCCCCTGGTATGCCTCTATAAATACCAGGGGGCACTGTACATGTTGGTTGTTGAAATTCCCCGCTTTGTAATCAATGCTACTTTGACCGAATAAATGAACTGAAGTAGCCGGTATTTACTCGAGTCCTGCAGCCCCCTGTCCCTAGACCTGACCCTCGCCTTACTCCTTCCCCTTCCCACTCCTGTTTGGCAGTACCCTCGCCTCCCTCCCACTGGGTCCCCAGCCAGGGTAGGGAGGCAGAAGTCTGATTTTCAACAGTTGGCGCCGTCCGTGGGGATCGAACAAATCAGCCATGGCACCCGCCACTCGAGCTAGGGGCGCCGGCGCCGCGAACGCGGTACTGGACGCGGCAACCGACACACCTGAAACCACCGCGCCAGCAACCGCAGGAGCTGGAGCCTTTGCTCCCCAACCAACAGCCGCAGGGACCTCCGCACCTCAGCCCGCCGGAACCCCCGCAGCGGCGCTCTCCGACCAGAGTGGGGCATTCCCTCACAGCTCCGTAGTACAAGAGACAATCATCCACCCGCACCCACCCCACCCACATACCTCCGGCCTGTCTTTCGACCCGACCTCCGTCAGCGAGGGAAACATCGACACGGACAACCTGGACAGAATCCTGACAGATCTCCACACGCGCATCGAGGCAGGCAAGAGGCAACTGGAGGACTTTAATAGACAGAACCAGGCAGTCGCCACCAGATGTAGAACCAGCGAAGCTATGGACGAACTCCGGAGGATCCAGCAGTCGGTAGCTAATGCAGAAGCAGAGGCAAGACGTCAGGCCGCCGAGGCAGCCGTCCTAGCACCAGAGAGTGGCGCGGAGGTCGAGAATCCACACCCACCTCACCACCAGCCACCCCCGCCCCATCCACACCCACCCCAGCGAGAACAACAACCAAGCCCCCGAAGCACCTCCGCCCCATCAAAACCCTCGCTTCAACCACCTCTACCCCGCCCACGCTCAAGCCAAGGACTGGCAGCAACAGGCCCCGAGAGCACCACAGAGACCTGTGTTGTATGACTCTAAGTCCCCTCTGTACTACGCCCTGCAGACCACTGCCTGGCCACCGTCCTTCAACCTGTAGCATCTCCCATGATACGACGGACGCTCCGACCATCGCCAGTATCTCATGAGCTATGAGGCAGCCATCGCCACAGCCGGCGGCGATGAGGACACCATGGCCAAGACCTTCATCATAGTGGCAAGGGAGGTAGCGCAGTCCTAGTACAGCAACCTTACCCCAGGGTCCATCAGATGCTAGGATGACCTCCATGACAAGTTGTGCACAAACTTCAAAGGCTTCGGCAAAGCAAACATCAAAGCCATGGCCCTTCTAAACTGCAGGCAAGGACAAAACGAGCTGCTCCAAGACTGGTGGAGAAGGTTCCTTCAAACAAAGAACAGAACCCCCGAAATCACAGATGAAGTCGTGATCATCGCCGCTCTAAGCTGCATCCGTCCCGGCACGTGCTACAAAAAGCTGTCCAGAAGGGATCCAAAGTCAGCAACGGAGCTATGTGAGATCATGGAGAAAAGATAAACGACAACAGGATCAAGTCGAGAACCTTCGACCCGCCGCGCAACACCCAGCCCTGAAACTTCAACGGATGAGATTTTCGTCCAGAAAGTCGCCCCCGCAACCCCCCAGTGAACGTCAACGCAATCGACTCTCCCCCTCCGCGGCAGCAGAGGCAACAGAATCAGCCGAGGCAACCCCCGCAGCAGAGAGAGCAAAGACCAAGCAACTCGAGCAACCAGAGCGCAAGAGACTACTCCAAGCCATACTGCCACTTTTGCGGCCAGGAAGGCGGTCACTACACCAAGCAATGCATCTACTACCAAAAGGGGCTGGAGCTTCGAGATGCACACCTCAGCACCCTCGCACCAGCAGGGACAGTTAACCACATGCGCAAAGCAAACGGCCCGCCTCGCAACCAGCAGCATGCCTATCATCAGCCCAACCCAAACCACCTACAATACGCCCACCACTACCAGTACAACAATCAGCATCAATACCAACGTAGAGGTGGACGGCCCACACAGGAACGCTCAATGGTCCCACATCCCCATCACCTTCGACAGCTCTGACCTAAAGCTAAAGGATTATCCCCACACCGACGCCATGGTCATCGAGACAAACATCGCTGGATGGACAGTCACCAAGATTCTAGTCAACACGGGTAGCCTCGCAGACATCCTGTTCGCATCAACCTTTGACAACATGCGGCTAGACAGAAAGCAGCTTCAACCTGCCGGCTGTTGACGGGAAATAAGACCTGTTATACTCAGAAACCCGTCAATAGTCCTCGATGGAGGGAAGATAAGCATCACATGAGCACACTTATCACTAATAAAGTTCCACTTGTACTCTTAGCTTGTGAAATACAGGGAAGATGGAAATAGGCCTTGTGGGACCCAAAACCCAGGCCAACTGACCTGGTGCTGGTCGCACCAGGAGCAGACATCCAAGCAGGGTCCTTGACATGCTACAGGGAGACCTTCCCAACCCCTGGATCCCAATGTGCTACAACTCAATATTCCAATCACTTAGCACATTGGTCCAAGGATTCACATAGAAGCAAGCAAAGGATCAAGTGAACCCAAATTCGGACAAGACTACACGTGACAGATGGGGACAACATCACGGACCGACTTATAGACGTCCATTCAAGTAGGTGTGAAGGTCGGTGGATCCAAGGGTGCATGGTGGAGGAGCACACGGATCACTGACGTGGCACCGGAGTAACCCCTACTCCACCTCCACTATAAATACCCCCCTAGTTCCTCTCTTTAGAGCATCCCCAAGTAGTCCACAAGTGTGATCTCAAGCTCTCTTAGGAGATCAAGTGTAGTGTAGTCTAGTCTAGAGTGGGAGTTAGAGTCGAGTCGAGCGAAGCCCGGGTCTCCGGAGTCATCTTCTAGAGAGTCTCGGTATAGCTCTTGTATCTTTCCTCTTGTATTACTTTCTTTATTAATATATTCTTCCTTTACTTTATTAAGTCTTTACTTTGAGTACTTTAAGTATTTACTTAGTGCATTACTATACTAGTATAGTAGTGTTGTGTCTTAATCCCCTTAGTGTAGAGTCTTAGCTAGTTTAGTGTCTAAATCCTTTGTGTGTGTTTCACTAGCAACTGGGGCTGAGGCTAA
This sequence comes from Themeda triandra, assembly GCA_018135685.1. Taxonomy (NCBI): domain Eukaryota; kingdom Viridiplantae; phylum Streptophyta; class Magnoliopsida; order Poales; family Poaceae; genus Themeda; species Themeda triandra. Next base: position 34,579 of record JAENPR010000911.1, read on the forward strand.
TTATGTGGTAGCTGAAGTCATAAGGCTAGTGTAAGCGAGGTGCTTAGACTAGTGCTTATTAGTGGATGCAACCTTACCTTGATTGGTATATCCATTCAACATTCTGACGTATATTAGCGGGAACGGTGAATGGTGACAGGACTCCGTCTCCTTATAGTTCTATTTGCGTTGGGTTTGGTCTGTAGGGCGACCATAAGCCAAAGGTCCGCTGGAGTAGGGGATGACCCCTCCTACTTGTCAGTTGACTTCCCCTATCACACAGATTGTTTAGGCATTAGTCTAGTTGAGTCATTACACTAGTAGGATTAGAACACAGAAGTAGAGTTAGAAACATAGGAGTCCATACTCACTCGTTGTCCTCCCACCTAGCTAGCTACCTACCAGTTACCCTTAGTTCATCACTCTTATCCATTACAACCTACCCCCTTGTTAACACTGATAACTTAGATTGAGTAGAACCACCACGGATATCCTTCCACCCATTTATTAGAGAGTCCTAGTCCACTTTCCTAGAGCGAACTACAAATCACGACACCACGGATACTCACCCGGTTGAAGTGCTACAGCGGTACCTGTGCGCTTGTAGAGTTACCCTTGGCACATCTTGCGTCATCACTAGAGTATAGCCTTGCTTAGCATTCCTAGGCTGTTGCCTGAGGAGGAATTGTGACACCCTCTCTCTGGTGATAGTCCAGGCTTGCAGTAAGCATTGCTACCAGGTGCCACCTTTGTCACATTATCTTACTCTAGTCGGTGTGCGTTAAGATTTGCCAACACCGGCAATCCACTATTCGGTTTCGGAGGGCAGTAGATAAAGGCCATTGGCAAAATAACCCTTCCAGTTTCCTTCGGCGACAAACACAACTTCCGCACGGAGCATATGACCTTCGACGTTGTCGACATGATGTACTACTACCTGTGCATGAAGATGCCCGCCCCTGGGGGTATCATCGCAGTGTACGGAGATCAAACCCTCGCCAGAATAGTGGAAAGCACAACAACACCGGGCCAAAAAAATGTGCACTGTGTCTCCAACAAAGAGGACGGGAAAACAATGAAGAAACTAGAACCTCCGCTTCACGAGCAACCTCAACCTTCACACGCCCATCCAGAAGAGGAGACCAAGAGGGTCCCACTTTCGCCAGAAGAGCCTGAAAAGCGAATCATCATCTCCGCACTCCTCGACAACGGCACAGAGGAAAACTGCTGCGTTTCCTCCACGAAAACAGCGACGTGTTTGCATGGTCCGTGGAGGATCTATGCGGGGTCGAAAGAACCATCGTCGAACACGCCCTAAACGTCAGAGAAGACGTCCCTCCAGTGAAATAGAAGCTCCGCAAAATGTTGGAAGAAAGGAAACAGGCAGCAAAAGAGGAGGTCGACAGATTGCTCAAGGTAATGGTCATCCGCCCCATCAAGTATTCCACCTAGCTGTCAAACGTGGTACTTGTGCAGAAAAAGAACAAGAAATGGCGGATGTGTGTGGACTTTACCAGCCTCAATAAAGCTTGCCTGAAGGACAGCTTCCCACTGCCCAGGATCAGCACGCTAGTGGACGCTGCCGCAGGTTGCGAGCTCATCTCCTTATTGGACTGTTTCTCCGGCTATCACCAGATTTGGATGAAAAAGGAAGACGAGAAAAAGATGAGCTTTATCACTTCTTCAGGAACCTATTGTTTCAGCAGGATGGCCGAGGGTCTGCGCAACGCAGGCTCCACCTTCACGCGCATGACAGCGGAGGTGTTCAAAGACGATCCGACCGTGTCAGCCTACGTCGACGACATAGTGGTCCAGAGCAGGGCAAAGGTAGATCACATCAGCGACCTCACGCGGACCTTCGGCAAAATACGAAAAGCCAACCTCAAACTCAACCCAGAAAAATGCATTTTAGGTGTCGGCAAAGGCAAGATGCTGGGATGCCTGGTGTCTGCGTGAGGAATTGAGGCAAACCTAACCAAAATTGATGCAATCAGAATGATGGAACCTCCGACCTCAAGGAAATTGGTCCAACGGCTGACCGGTCGCCTAGCCTCGCTGAACCGTTTCATCTCTCGATCGGCCCAGCGTGGCTTGCCTTTCTTCGACATCTTGAAAGGGTTCGAGCCGTTCAACTGGGGCCAACCACAGCAGAGAGCCTTTGACAAGCTCAAGGACTATCTACAAAAGCTTGCAACCCTCGCCAACCCAGTCCAAGGTGAACCCCTGCTCCTCTACGTAGCCACTTCACACAGTGAGTGCGGTGTTAGTAAAGGAAACCCCCGATGAGCACCAGAAAAGGCAAACCCCAGTATACTATGTGTCAGAGATCCTCGAAGGCCCAAAGAAACACTACACAAAGCTCGAGAAGGTAGCCTACGTAGTGGTCATGGTAGCGAAGAAACTCAAGCACTACTTTCAGTCGCACCCCATTACAGTACCTTCGAACTACCCCTGGACAACATCTTCAGAAACCCCGAGGCTGTCGGCCGCATAGCAAAGTGGGCCACAGTTCTAAGCGACCATGTAATCCACTTCGTCGGCCGCAACACGATCAAATCTCAAGCCCTCGCCGACTTCATCGCCGACTGGACCCCCGACAGCCATAGCCAGCCAGACGCGATTGAACCCCCGTGGGTAGTGCACACAGCTGGGGCCTGGGGAGCCTCCGGCGCAGGAGTTGCCGCCATCCTGACATCTCCCTCGGGAATGAAACTCGATATGCAGCCCGCCTAGAATCCCCGTGCACCAACAACTCTATAGAATATGAGGCTATCACCCTCGCCCTCGCGAAGCTCCACGCCCTGTCAGCAAGAAGAGCCTTAATCAAGACGGATTCACAGGTCATCTCTGGCCACATCGAGAAAAGCTTCAAAGCAAGAGAACCAGAACTATGCAAATACCTACAGCTTATACGCAATACAGAAACCTTCTTCCTTGGAATCACCACCAAGTCCATCCCTCGCAGTGAGAACCAAGAAGCAGACGAGCTGGCGAAGGCAGCCGCACAAAACAACCCCCACCTCCGGACGTCTTCTATGAGATACTCAGAAACCCGGCCACCGAAGGTCCCCCACCGCCCCAGAGAACAATCAACGCCATCCCCAGTGAAGACTGGAGAGCGTGCACGTCGTTGATGGATGGGGTGCCGCCGCGCGCAGTTGGTGGATGGGGCGCCGCCCCGAGCAGGTGGGGGCCGGGTGCCGCCATGAGCTGGTGAATGCTGGGCGTCGCCACCTCGCCGGTGGTGGTCCGAGCTCGTCGACGTCCTTGCCTCGACCACCGTCTGCACCGTGCCACCGAGCCCGCGACACCGACGCACCAAGCCCCTGCGCTGACGCTCAGCAAGATCCCCGTCATGGACCCGCCTCGCTGTCGTCTTCTGCGTGCAGGTTTGGGTCGAGGAGAGAGAGGGACGCATATTTGAGTTCCCTCTCACCTCCGACCTAAAATGAGTTCTGCCTTTGCCTACTCTGTTGGAGGGCATTTTTTCACAATGAAGTAGCCATTTTAGCTATGGGTAACGTTATGCATCATCTGTTGGAGATAGCCTAAAGCCCGTGCTTGCTGCAGCCTCCCTGATCAAAAGTTTTAAATCTCCGGCTATAGCGTGGGGTAGAGTATAGGGCTAAGAGAAGCAACTTTTCGCGCTAAACAATCGCTGCCGCTAATAGCCACAGATTACCACAGATAGCCGCTAATTAGTGACCTATTTTTTTTGAGAAATAGTGACCTACTTAGCTGGTCACCCGCCCGCCTCGTGAGCACAACTTGCAGCTAAACACTTGACTGAGCGAGAAAATGGTCGCAGCCCACGAAACAGAAGCCCACGAAGTCCCAAAACGGCAGCGCAGTCTTGAGCGCTCAGAACCTTAGCCCACGGTGACATGCTCGGCCGCGTCAAGGCGTTCATCTGCACCATCGCGGACGCCATAGTCTCCGTGGAGGTGGAGCCCACGGTGGCCGCTGACGGCAGGAGCAAGGAGGCCACCGACACCGAGGATGGGCTCTTTGGCATCATCAACTCCATGGAGACCGCGTTCAAGGTGTGTGCAACCAGCATGCCCCGTCCGACAGCATCCGTGTCTCGGTTCTATTTTTACTGATGTCTGAATGTCAGATGGTCGTGAATCTGCTATTCTGTTAAGTTTGATGGTCTGATGGTACTGATGGTGATGTTTTGATGGTACATCTGATTGTCTGAAGGTCTCAGAGAATTAGTTATGGATCACTTCATAATTGTTATGCCAAGTTTCTACACTTTTTTTTATATTTGCAAAGTCAGCTAAAATGTCTTAGCTGGAGCTATCTCCGTGAAGGAACAAAAAGGCGACCAGAGGGGGGGGGGGGGGTGAATGGGAGCCTAAAATTACTCGCGAAATATTTAAAATATTTAGACCACCGTCCCGAGTTCATCGCCAAAACACGCAAAATCTCCAAATCTAAAATACTCGTGTCAGCAGTGATGTGAGTACCTAGATAAATTCTTTAGGACAATAGAAACCCGACGCAACAAGCGGAAAGCAAATCGGAGCACAAAACAGAAAATCGAGCTAGTGAAAAATCACCAGAAATTCACCAGAAAAATAGTTCCTCCTCCTTTCAACACAGAGCCAAACTAGAGAATAGAATTTGCTGACTGCTAAAACCTGTGTCTACAGCACACAAGAACGAAAGCCCACCATGATTACCGAGTAAGAGCATAAAATAGATTATTATGCAATTTAATACTAGAGACAAAACGAGGAAGCAATCCAGTTGCTTTTGACCAACCAAATCAGCACACGTACACTATAGAAGGTGCCTTTTCACGTGCTTTGCTACTGGCCAAGCTGAACCAAAACGCAAAGGAGAAATTGAGAGAGAGGAGTTCCCGGTGGGTCTGCTCACCGAGAAGCTGATGAAGAACACGAGATCGTGCAGGTCAGTCCACGAACGGCACTGGGACAAAAAGGCACTGGCCGGCGGCGGCCTACCCTCGATTTAAGACCTGACGACCTCTGCACACGATAAACAAGAACAGATAGAAGGCAAATTTCTGCACAAATCAGATCGATGAAAAACAAATCCCCTGTCCTCCACTCAATCACAGAACCTGTCTCCGATTTTCACACCAACAAATCAGATAGGGAGAACAGGTGGGAAGATCGATGAGGAACAAGATTCTGAAACACAGAGAGGGAATCGAACAGCTCAACACCAGATCCAGCAGCAGGCGCTGCTCACAGACCACGCCCGGCACCTAGGTGCTCTGCGCTTGTAGTGCTATCAGGCTTCAGTGCCCCCAACGAAAATGAGAGAACAGCTCCCCAAATTTTGTACTAAAAATTCAGCAAACAAAACCCATGAAAATTCTAAGAAAATTAGTGAAGAAGAACAGAAACTCGAAATCCAAATTTAAGACACCATGATTGAACATAAGAGGCAAAAGAGACCTTGGATTGTCTGCTGTATACACCGCGGACTGTTCGAGATCACGAAAACCATAAATTCAACTCAAAAATCACAAACACATGATTAAACCCGGAGGAAACAACAGAGACTAGGCGCTCTGCTTGCCACGCACACTGGTTCGAATACAAATCGAAGATTTGCAGACCTCTCTCTCACACAGCAGCTAGAGGAAGGGAAATGCTAAAAGGAGAAATGGAAATGGAAGAGGTGAGGGGGAAGGGAGACCCTCATCCTTTATTTATAGGGGCAAGCCTATTTTATATTCCTTCTTTGCCCTTGGATACATGAGGAGCCAAACCACTTAGCCAGGGGTATAAGCGTCCAATTCAGGCTTCTCTTGATCCGACGGCCACCGCGTCTCCTCACCGGTAGCCTTGCTTCCAAGCAATCTCCCCGATGCCGCCACGTGCTGTCCGTCCACGCTGGACCACCCCGGTTTTGAGGCGCAAACCAGAAAAACCCGCTATCGATGATTTTGAGGCGAAACCACCAAACCCTCCGCGAGTAGCGTAGCCCGTACGCATCCCCCACCATGTACACTTGCGCTCGTCGATGTCCCAGCTGTCAGCCACCACGGCTGGCCACCCGGTTCTCAGGTCCCTTGATCCAAGCCTCACATCCGCCCTTCACCGCACCCGGTCCATCAGCACGGCACGCCCTACTTGATCTTCACCAACCGTCGACCACCGCCTCCGAGCTCGACACCTGCAAACAACACAAGCCAAGAGACACCATTGTTTGACCCGAACCGCGTGCCATCGGTTAGCAGAAACACACGCACACACGCCATTGTGTTGGCCCATTGACAATCACTCATCACAAAAAGTCCACACTATGGTTATGGTAAAAACCATGTGTCCTCAATCTCCCCCTTGATGAGTGCATTGTCAACACCAACACAAACCAGAGACAACTCATCCAAATGACCAAAAGCCAAAGAGAAGCAGAAAACGTGTCATTTGTAATGAGCAAAGCAAGATCACAACTTGGCCCCCAAAGACATGGGCAATGGCTCGACGCGACCAAGAAAACCAAAGCTCGTCCTCAAGAAGAGGCAAGAGGCTCAACACCACTAGCAAAGGACAGAACACCTGAAAAGCGGCTAGACCCTCAAAAAAAGGCAACGGCTCAACACATCTAGCAAAGGTAATTCAAAACCAACTCAAAACTGCTCGGAGTGCAACTCCCCCTTGACAAATACATCCTCACAAATGAACTCTCTGGATTTGTGGATATTTCTCCCCCTTGTTGGCAAATGCACTTATCAAGATTGAAGCAAAAGAGACTGCAACTCCCCCTCAAAACATGCCGTGAAAGAGATGCAAAAATACAGAGCTTCAAGAGTATAGCAATCCAAGTACATAGATGCTCTAGCAAGTATGGCAAGTGTATAGCAACAAGCAGATGTCAAAGCTAATGCTCAAATTGATCAAATGAAATGAAATATGATACATAAGCATTTTTGGATCAGTTTTAAGCATTTCCATAAAAATAGGGGTTCACCATCAAGTTTAGCACAAAGCAAACATAAGCCGAAAGCCAACCCGGTTCTAATCTGTGCACCCCAAAGGACTATCTCAAAAAGAGCCTAAGCTGCAAGCACCATTATGTATAAACAAGGCATACTAGCAGGAGCATAGATGTAATCAAAACTGCTATAGTCATGAAGCTCAATAAAAGTACTATGATACATGATGAAATGCAATATGATACAAAGGAACAAAAAGAAAGCCAAAGAACCAAAAGCAAAAGAGAAAGCCAAAGAACACTGTACAGCAAGAAACAGCTACCCTACTCTAAAAAGGGTAGCAAACGCCTAACTCCGCTCTCAAGTGGGCAAACTAGGTTTGGTCGAGGGGCTTTGTGAAAATATCTGCAAGCTGGTCATGGGTTTGAATAGATTGAAGGTCTATGTCTCCTTTCACTTGGTGATCTCTCAGGAAATGATAGCGGATCTTAATGTGCTTGGTTTTTGAGTGGAGTACTGGATTTTTGGCAACACTTATGGCACTGGTACTGTCACAGAAAAGAGGCACCCTACTGAAGTTCAACCCATAATCCCTCAGAGTAGCAACTATCCAAAGCAGTTGAGAGCAACAAGCAGCGACAGTGACATACTCAGCTTCACAAGTGGATTGAAAAATAGAAGACTGCTTGCGAGAAGACCAAGAGATCAGAGACGAACCCAAAAACTCACAAGTACCCGAAGTAGACTTCCTCTTGACTCGATCACCCTCATAATCAGCATCAGAATAACCCAAAAGAGAGAGAGTCGAAGAGGTCGAGTACCAAAGACCAAGCTCAGGTGTGAAGCGTAAGTACCGTAAGATGCGTTTGACGGTTTGCCGATGCGAAGTGCACGGCGAAGACTGGAAGCGTGCGCAGAGACAGACGGTGAACTGGATGTCGGGCCTCATCGCCGTCAGGTACAGCAACGACCCGATCATGCTGCGATACTCTTTTTGGTCCATGACTTCACCTTCTGAATCAGCGTCCAACGCCGTCGTGGTCGACATGGGAGTTTGAAGTGGCTTGGCGTCACCCATGTCGAAACACTTCAGTAGATCCTTTGTGTACTTGCCTTGGTACAAATGTCTGGTCTCAGGTTTGCTTGATTTCCAACCCAAGAAAGAATGCCAGCTCGCCCATCATGCTCATCTCGAACTCCCTGCCCATCATATCTGAAAACTTTGCAACAAGAGCTTGTGAAGAGCCACCAAAAATGATGCCATCGACATAAATCTGCACCAAGAGAGTGTCATTTCCATGCTTGAGGAGAAACAAGGTTCTGTCAACTGACCCCATGGTAAAACCCTTGCCCAACAAAAAGGACTTCAGTCGCTCATACCACGCTCTCGGGGCTTGTTTGAGACCATATAGGGCTTTATGGAGTTTATAGACGTAGTCGGGATGCTTGGGATTTTCAAAACCTGGGGTTGCCTCACATACACCTCCTCATCTATGAACCCATTCAGAAATGCACTCTTTACATCCATTTGATACAGCTTGAACCCTTTCGAAGCTGCAGAGGCTAGAAAGATCCTAATGGCTTCTAAACAGGCAACAGGCGTAAAGGTTTTCTCATAATCTATCCCTCTTTTTGGCAATACCCCTGAGCAACCAACCTAGCCTTGTTTCTCACCACAACCCCATCCTTACTTTGCTTGTTCTTGAACACCCACTTAGTTCCTATGGGATGACATTGAGGTGGAGGTGGCACTAAAACCCAAACTTGGTTTCTCTCAAAGTTCTCAAGCTCCTCATGCATAGCATTGACCCAATCTAGATTAGTTAATGCCTCAACCACTTCTTTGGGCTCAAAATCGGCAACAAAAGCAAAATGTGTAAAGTGTGAAATCTCATAAGATCTGTTGCGAGTGACGCACTCATTTATGTTGCCAATCATGGTTGAAGGAGGATGGCGATGCTGAATGTGCCGAGGTGCTTCCCTTGAAGAGGTTGCCTCCCCCTCAACAGTAGCTAGAGCTCCCTCAGGTGCAGCTGGTGCAAGCTGAGGAGCCTGGTCATACGGTCCCCAAGTGGTAGAAGGAGTGGGAGTGGTGCCATCAACCGAAGTAGTCATCGCAGGGTGTAAGGTCCTAGATGGCTAGAGGGGGGTGAATAGCCTATAAAAAATTTCTACAAACTCACTAAGCAAACTTCGTTAGATACACAAATGGCGGAAAGCAAGTTATGCTTAGCCTACTAGGTGTTGCAAGCCTCCTATCCAAACAATTCTAGTAGGTGATCACTAGTACACACAAGAGCTACCACTAGTGATCAAGAGTTCTACCCATGGGATTCGGTCTACACAAGAAGTGGTTCCCGACCGACCACACAAGCAATTCTACCCACGGGATTTAGTCTACACAAGATGTGGTTCCCGACCGACCACGCAAGCAATTCTACTTTGCAAGAATGTAATCAAAGTAATACGAGAGAGGTTGAGACTTGTTATACCGACGCGTCGAGTTGAGGTTGCCAATCACCAAGAAGATGAACAATCAATCACAATCAGCAACACACAAAGGATGATGACCAATCACCGGGAGACAAGATGAACACAATGATTTATCCCCGGATGTTCACTTGGGCACCGCCAAGCTACGTCACCCGTTGTGTCGACCAACACCTAGATGGTCCTTTGGTGTGACCCTCAAGCCACTTGCCCCGCAAGGCACTTCCCCGCAAGGAAACCACAAGGCGCCACTCTCAAGTGTGATACTCAATGACACGCGCAATCCAATAGAGTTACTCTTCATGATCCCCGCGAGGTGAGCATAAGAACCTCTCACAAATCAACCGGAGGTGGCCAAGAACAATCACCTTCTCTTGCCAACGCCTCCAACAATCTCCAAGCCGGCTAGGAGCGGTACTCTCCAAGAGTAACAAGAAATCCACCGGCAAAACCACCCACAAGTGCCACTAGATGCCCTCAAGCAATGCAATGCACTAGGTGATTCACTCAATCTCTCTTAGGATGAACAACCAAACAAGGGAGAAGAGTGGGAGAGAGTCTCTTAGCTCAAAGAATGCTCAAGGGATGAGAAATGGCCAAGAGAACCTCCCATGGCCAGCCAAGGGGCTATTTATAAGCCCAAGGCTAAATCCAACCATTACCCCTCGGGTAGGCCGATTTCAACCCGCCGGACGCGTCCGCGGCTCAAGCGCCGGACGCGTCCGGCGCCTCCTCGCGCGCCCGCGACAGCCGATCGTTGGCGACCCAACGTTCAAATCACCTTGCGTCCGGCCCGCGTCCGGAGGAAACGCCCGCGCTTAGAAACTTTCTGGTCCGCGTCCGGCCCGGCCAGCCCGCGTCCGCCGCCCTCAGACGGCCCAGCAGCCTCGCGACGAAGCCCAAGACACGCCGGACTCTGCACAGTGAACGGCCCGCGTCCGCCGCGTGCGTCCGGCGCGCGTCCGACGCGTGACACTCGCTCACGCCAAGTCACAATGCGCCGGACGCGTCCGGCGCCCAAGCCCTGCGCGTCCGGCGCTGTCAAAACTTCGTTTTTCAGCCCGTCATGACGCCAACTTCTCAGACATGCTATCCAACAAGTATACCAACTTGATCAACAAAGATAGCATGAATTCAACCAAATTTTGCATCCGGCGCAATAGAAAATATGCATCCATTTTTCTCAAAAGCGCCGAATCCCGCCCTCACGAGCTCGGCGGGAGGAAGAGAGGGACCCAAACCCATCTCTACCCCCGCAAACCACAAAAGCACCAAAACGCCACCTTTGTAAATGTGCCAACACCACCAAGTGTACATCTTCATGTGCTTGTGTGTTAGCTTTTCACAAACATTTCCCAAAGGTTAGGTTAGCTCACTAGGCCCTACATGCAATGCACTTCATGAATTCACCTAGTGGCACCCGTGCGTCGAATAGCCGATAAGACTTCCCCTCTTAATAGTGCGGCTATCGATCCTAAACCACTCACACCCTCTATGGTGTCTTGAGTGCAAAATAAAATGGCCCTATTGGTTATACCTTTGCCTTGAGCCCATTTTGTTCCTCCAAATGATATGAACACTTCACACCATCATGTGACCGTCTCAATCCATGGACCTCGACTTCACTTGCCCTTCACCGTGCATCGGTCCATCGGCGCCTAGTCTTGCCCGAGCTTCACCATCGCATGGTCCTTCACTCCCAAGCCTTGACTAGCCCTTCACCTTCAACACCGGTCCATGGAGCCAAGCACCGTCTTGATCTTCATCTTTGATCACATGACACGTGTCATGCTTCATATTCAATATGCTCATCGTGTGGACAACCTTTCTCTAAATCAACCACTTAGATAAACAAGGTTAGTCCTAGATTTCATCAATTAGCCAAAACCAAACTAGGGACTTTCAATCTCCCCCTTTTTGGTAATTGATGACAACCTCAACAAAGATGATTTTATAATAAAGATTTTGAACTTGTCATACTTGTCCAATCATTATGCTCACAAGAGAAATTTGGACAATTATAGCAAGTTCGGTTTTGGTAGTATTGCTCCCCCTACATATGTGCATAGAGTTTGGATTTGAAGCTTTGCACATATGCATGGATAAAAGTGTGGGGAGAGTAATTCTACCAAAATGATGCTAAGGTGTAAGAAATGGACCTTTGAAGCGTGATACCAATCGGAGTTGCAATTTACACCATCCTTAGCACCATGAAGTAACTAGACATCCATCAAAAACTCAAGAACCATGTGAGATCAACATTATAAGCAAAGTTCTTGAACCACTTGTAAGGTAAGGGGAGTCTAGTTATAACCTACGCATGCTAGTAGATCATTTCATCAATCAAGTTCTATACTAGCATTGCATCACACAAGCAAGGAGACACCACTTGTATAAAACTTTGAAACTAGGTGCCATGAGCAAGTCATATGAGAATGCACAAACAAATGTAACAACTTTGTTCATGAGCTTGCTCCCCCTTCTTGTGTGCATCAAAAATTTATTTATCCCTTTATCATATTCAATCATCTTTTTCTCTCCCCCTTTGTCAACAATTACCCAAAAATGGGATCAAATTATGGAGAGAAAAGGACTTTGATGGAGTAAACAAAACTTTAGTCAAATTTAGTTCAATCTAGACCACTTGCCAAAGACATTTAATTCGGTTTGAACCAAAGACAAGCTTTTTCACACCTCATGACAAGGGTTATCTTGCCTATGTTGAATTAAACACTTATAGCAAATATTCTAGATTCAACACTAGGATTGCAAGTCCACAAACATGTCATATGTCACCACTAGATCAAGCAAAGCAAAGAAGCAATAGTGGTAAACATATATACATCAAACACATTTGATTTATCATGAATGCTCCAAATGCACCTTGTATGTCTACATGAGCGACCACAAGTGTAATCCTAAGAATGAATGACATGTCAACCAATGGTACCTTGCTTTGTCGAAGGAGAGGCATGTCAATAAGTGGTGGGGTGCATTCAACACATGTTTGAGAAATCAAGAATGTTCAACTCATTCCTTAGCTTGCAAAACCTTCTTTCATCAAGTGGCTTGGTGAGGATGTCGGCAAGTTGATCATCGGTGCCCACACTTTCAATGGAAATGTCACCCTTTTGTTGATGATCTCTTATAAAGTGATGCCTTATGTCAATGTGCTTTGTTCTTCCATGTTGAACCGGGTTTTGTGTCATCTTGATTGCACTTTCATTATCACAAAACAATGGCACATTCTTGAAGTTGATGCCATAATCCTTCAAAGTTGACTTCATCCAAAGCAATTGTGCACAATAACTCCCCGCACTAACATATTCAGCTTCGGCGGTAGAGATTGCCACACTATTTTGTTTCTTTGAGGACCATGACACAAGTGACCTTCCAAGAAGTTGACATGTACCACTTGTGCTCTTTCTATTGATCTTGCAACCACCATAGTCGGAGTCCGAATATCCAATCAATTCAAACTTTGACCCCTTAGGATACCACAATCCAACATCTCTTGTTTGCTTCAAATACCTCAATATTCTTTTTGCGGCTGTGAGATGACTCTCTCTAGGTGAGGCTTGATATCTAGCACACATGCAAACACTAAACATGACATCCGGCCTTGATGCGATGACATAGAGTAGGCTTCCAATCAATGACCGATAATCCTTTTGATTCACCATATTGCCATCATGATCACTATCAAGATTCCCATTGGTGCCCATTGGAGTTGAGATTGGTTTTGCATCTTGCATCCCAAACTTCTTCAACATGTCCCTTATGTATTTCCCTTGACTCACAAATATTCCATTCTTCAATTGCTTGACTTGAAGACCAAGGAAATAGCTAAGTTCACCAATCATGGACATCTCAAATTCTTTTGCCATCATTTTACCAAATTCTTCACAATATGCTTGATTGGTTGATCCAAAGATGATATCATCAACATATATTTGCACAATGAAGAGATCATTACCAATCTTCTTAGTGAATAGAGTAGTATCAACCTTGCCCATAATGAACCCCTTGGAGTGAAGAAAAGTCTTCAATCTCTCATACCATGCTCTAGGTGCTTGCTTCAAGCCATACAAAGCTTTCTTCAATTTGTACACATGGTTGGGTCTCTTCTCATCTTCAAAACCGGGAGGTTGCTCAACATATACTAGCTCATTGATGATCCCATTGAGAAATGCACTCTTGACATCCATTTGATATAACTTGATATTGTGGGCACATGCATAAGCCAATAGAATCCTTATTGCCTCCAATCTTGCCACCGGAGCATATGTTTCATCATAGTCAAGACCTTCAACTTGAGTGTAGCCTTGTGCAACTAGTCTTGCTTTGTTTCTAATCACAACACCATCTTGATCTTGCTTGTTCTTGAAAACCCATTTGGTTCCAATGACATTGTGATCCTCTCGGCCTCTCAACTAACTCCCACACATCATTTCTTGTGAAGTTGTTAATGATCCAATCGGCATCATCCAAGGCTTCCTCAACTTTCTTTGGCTCTTTGGTTGACACAAATGATGCATACTCACAAATCATAGCCACTCTTGATCTCGTTTGCACACCACTTCTAATATCACCAATGACACTATCAATTGGATGATCTCTTGCAACATGTTGTGGTTGTAGCACTTGCACTTGATTGCTTGAGCTTGGTTGATCACTTGACTTGTCCTTATTGGATGAACTAGCACCATGATCTTGCACTTGAGCATTGCTAGCTTGCTTCAATGAAGAATTGAGCACTTCATCTTTATCATCTTGCACATCAATCACTTGCTTTGCTCTAATGTCCCCAATGTCCATGTTCTTCATAGCTTCAACCAATTGAGTTCCACCAACATCTTCTAGATTCTCATCTTCATCTTGTGACCCATTGGTTTCATCAAATTGCACATCATGGACTTCCTCTCTAATGCCACTTGAGTTGTTCCAAACTCTATAAGCCTTGCTTGTAGTTGAATAACCGTGTAGGAACCCTTCATCACATCTCTTTTCAAACTTCCCCAATCTAGTGCCCTTTCTCAAGATGTAGCATTTGCAACCAAACACTCTAAAATAACCAATATTGGGCTTTCTTCCATGAAGTAACTCATATGAGGTCTTCTCTAGCAAAGTATGACAATAGAGCCTATTGATGTAATAACTTGCTGTGTTGATTGCTTCATCCCAAAATGATTGACTAACATTGTACTCATGAAGCATTGATCTAGCCATATCAAGCAATGTCCTATTTTTCCTCTCATCTAGGCCATTTGATTGTGTAGTGTATTTGGCCGAGAATTGATGACCAATGCCATAGTGATCACACAATTCTTCCATTCTTGTATTCTTGAACTCACTCCCATTGTCACTTCTCACTTTCTTGATTCTCCTGTCAAACTCATTGTGAACTCTAGTGAGAAAAGTCTTGAAGGTGTCATACACTTCACTCTTGTCACTAAGAAAGAATACCCATGTAAATCTTGTGAAGTCATCCACTATGACAAACCCATACTTGTTGCCACCAATACTTGTGTATGTAGTTGGGCCAAATAGATCCATGTGCAACAACTCAAATGCCTTGCATGTGCTCATTATACTCTTCTTTGGATGTGAGCTTCCTACTTGCTTCCCGGCTTGACATGCACTACACAACTTGTCCTTCTCAAATACAACATCTTTCAAGCCTTCTACAAGATTGTGTTGTGTGAGCTTCTTCAATTATTTCATTCCAACATGTCCAAGCCTTCTATGCCAAAGCCAACCCAAACTTGATTTTGATATCAAACATGTTGTCAAAGAAGCTTCACTAGTGTTGAAATCAACAAGATAGAGATTCTCATATCTAAAGCCTTTGAACACCAAGTTGGAGCCATCAAGAGAAACTACCTCAACATCATTTGCCCCAAAAATGCACTTGTAGCCTCGATCACAAATTTGTGCCACGAGAGAAGATTGAAATCCAAGCTTTCAACTAGCATCACATTGGAGATACTCATGTCATTTGATATTGCAATCTTGCCCAAACCAATAACCTTGTCTTTCTTGTTATTGCCAAAAGTAATTTACTCAATGCCGCTATCATTCTTCTCAATTGAATCAAACATTCTTGATGTGCCAGTCATGTGTTGAGAACACCCACTATCAATAATCCAATGCCTTCCTCCGGCTTTATAATTCACCTGCAAGCAAATCAATGAAGCTTAGGTACCCATTTTTGCTTGGGTCCTTGTAGGTTAGTGACTAAGCTCTTTAGTACCCAAATTGCCTTCTTCTTTGGGCCAACAATGGGTGTACCAACAAACTTAGCTTGCACACCTTTCACACCCTTGGTAAGCATATAACAAGAATCAAAAGGTATAGCATTGTCAAGTTTCTTGTTTTGTTGCTTCTTGTTGCAATTTTGCTCTAGGTGCCCAACTTGCTTGCATCTATAGCAAAACCGACCATTGCTCTTCACAAAGCTAGGCTTTGGAGTTGCAAAGGCCGACTTGCCCTTCTTGGGGGTATAGCCCAATCCCTCTTTGTTAAGAGAGAACCTTTGGCTACCCAAGCACTTTAGCAAGCGGGCCTCACCACCATAGGCTTTGCCTAAGGCATGAGTGAGCTCGTCCACCTCCTTCTTGAGAGTCTCATTCTCAACTATAAGTGTAGCATCACAAGTGAAGCCATCACTAGTAGTAGAGATAGAGTCGGTGGTGGTGGTGGATGATGTGCTACAAGAAGGGTTAGCATTTGTCATGATGATAGGTTGATAAAATGACTCATCAATGATGTCACAAATAAGACCTATATCACATGATGCAATAACTACTTTCTTTGCTTGTTGCTCAAGTAGAAGTGAGTGAGCTTCTTTAAGCTTAGAATGAGCATCACCAAGCTTCTCATGGTCTACCACTAGACTCTCATGAGTGGTCATAAGCTCGCCTAGGGCTTTCTCAAGTATTTCTACTTTCATTGAAAGCTTCTTGCACTCCTTTTCCTTGGCAATAGCTATATGTCTAGTTTCTTGCATCGTCATATAATTGATCTTTAGTCGGTTCATCATCATCATCAACATTATCAACATCGTGAGCATATTCCATCTCACTATCATCATCACTATCATCATATTGTACCTTTGTTTCCTTGGCCATGAAGCATGATGGTGATGTAGAGAATAATGAAGACTTCTTGTTGATGGCAATGGAAGCATAGCCTTTTTGTTTGAATCTTCATCTTCATCATCATTGTCACTTTCCCAAGTGACCACAAATGCACCATTCTTGCCCTTCTTGAGTGTCATCTTGGCCTCATGCTTCTTCTTCTCAAACTTGCCCTTGTTGTAGTTCTTCTTCTTCTCATATGGGCATTCAGCTTGTAGATGCTCGGTGCTATCACAATTGAAGCACTTTCTTGGTTGCTCTTGCTTCTTGAAGTTGTTCCTCTTGAAGCCTCTTCTCTTGATGAACATGTGTCCCATCTTCTTCACTACAAGAGCAAGTGCCTCATCATCAATCTCAAAGTCACTTCCTCATTGTTTTCTTCTTCTTCAAAGATTGGTGCTTTGCCCTTGGAGGATGTGGTTTGGAATGCCACGGTCTTCTTCTTCTTCTCTTCCTCCACCTTCTCATCATCTTGATCAAACTTGTCATATGTCAAGACTTCACCAAGCAAATCATTTGGCTTCTTATTCTCAAGCCCATCTCTTTGTAGCATTAGCTTCAACATCTTGAAACTCTTCGGCAAGCAAATCAAGAACTTGTTACAAAAGTCTTCATCTTTTGTCTTGTGCCCCAAACTCTTGAGATCATTCGCAATCACTTGTAGACGATGAGACATTTCAATGATTGTTTCATCCTCCTTCTTCTTGAAGTTCTCGAACTCACTCTTGAGTCCATATAGCTTGGCACTCTTCACAACCTTGGTGCCCTCATAGGTCTCACCCAACCTAGTCCACACTTCACTTGCACGCTCCAAATCCTTGATTCCCTCAAACACCTTTGTATCAATGCCATTGTATAGGGTGTTGAGAGCCATTCTATTGCATGTGATGTTGGCTTTGTCTTCATCGGTGAGATGATCATTATCAAGTATGGCATAATCATGCAATGTAACTTGCAACACTCTCTCTTATATCGAACCAAGATACATGATCATCTTTCTCTTCCAATGGTCAAATGAGCTAACTCCATCAAACATAGGCGGTTTGCCCCCAACATGGTTGAACACAATTTGAGCCATCTTAACACCATAGGATGTTAAGCCTTGCACTAAAACGGTGACCTCAGCTCCGATACCACTTGTAAGGTCCTAGATGGCTAGAGGGAGGTGAATAGCCTATAAAAAATTTCTACAAACTCACTAAGCAAACTTCGTTAGATACACAAACGGCGGAAAGCAAGTTATGCTTAGCCTACTAGGTGTTGCAAGCCTCCTATCCAAACAATTCTAGTAGGTGATCACTAGTACACACAAGAGCTACCACTAGTGATCAAGAGTTCTACCCATGGGATTCAGTCTACACAAGAAGTGGTTCCCGACCGACCACACAAGCAATTCTACCCACGGGATTTAGTCTACACAAGATGTGGTTCCCGACCGACCACGCAAGCAATTCTACTTTGCAAGAATGTAATCAAAGTAATACGAGAGAGGTTGAGACTTGTTATACCGACGCGTCGAGTTGAGGTTGCCAATCACCAAGAAGATGAACAATCAATCACAATCAGCAACACACAAAGGATGATGGCCAATCACCGGGAGACAAGATGAACACAATGATTTATCCCCGGATGTTCACTTGGGCACCGCCAAGCTACGTCACCCGTTGTGTCGACCAACACCTAGATGGTCCTTTGGTGTGACCCTCAAGCCACTTGCCCCGCAAGGCACTTCCCGCAAGGAAACCACAAGGCGCCACTCTCAAGTGTGATACTCAATGACACGCGCAATCCAATAGAGTTACTCTTCGCGATCCCCGCGAGGAGAGCACAAGAACCTCTCACAAATCAACCGGAGGTGGCCAAGAACAATCACCTTCTCTTGCCAACGCCTCCAACAATCTCCAAGCCGGCTAGGAGCGGTACTCTCCAAGAGTAACAAGAAATCCACCGGCAAAACCACCCACAAGTGCCACTAGATGCCCTCAAGCAATGCAATGCACTAGGTGATTCACTCAATCTCTCTTAGGATGAACAACCAAACAAGGGAGAAGAGTGGGAGAGAGTCTCTTAGCTCAAAGAATGCTCAAGGGATGAGAAATGGCCAAGAGAACCTCCCATGGCCGGCCAAGGGGCTATTTATAAGCCCAAGGCGAGGCCGATTTCAACCCGCTGGACGCGTCCGCGGCTCAAGCGCCGGACGCGTCCGGCGCCTCCTCGCGCGCCCGCGACAGCCGACCGTTGGCGACCCAACGTTCAAATCACCTTGCGTCCGGCCCGCGTCCGGCCTGCGTCCGGCGGCCCGCGTCCGGAGGAAACGCCCGCGCTCAGAAACTTTCTGGTCCGCGTCCGGCCCACACCGGACGCGGCCAGCCCGCGTCCGCCGCCCTCAGACGGCCCAGCAGCCTCGCGACGAAGCCCAAGACACGCCGGACTCTGCACAGTGAACGGCCCGCGTCCGCCGCATGCGTCCGGCGCGCGTCCGACGCGCGACACTCGCTCACGCCAAGTCACAATGCGTCGGACGCGTCCGGCGCCCAAGCCCTGCGCGTCCGGCGCTGTCAAAACTTCATTTTTCAGCCCGTCATGACGCCAACTTCTCAGACATGCTATCCAACAAGTATACCAACTTGATCAACAAAGATAGCATGAATTCAACCAAATTTTGCATCCGGCGCGAATAGAAAATATGCATCCATTTTTCTCGAAAGCGCCGAATCCCGCCTCACAGGCTCAGCGGTAGGAAGAGAGGGACCCAAACCCATCTCTACCCTGCAAACCATAGCGCACCAAAACGCCACCTTTGTAAATGTGCCAACACCACCAAGTGTACATCTCCATGTGCTTGTGTGTTAGCTTTTCACAAACATTTCCCAAAGGTTAGGTTAGCTCACTAGGCCCTACATGCAATGCACTTCATGAATTCACCTAGTGGCACCCGTGCGTCGAATAGCCGATAAGACTTCCCCTCTTAATAGTGCGGCTATCGATCCTAAACCACTCACACCCTCTATGGTGTCTTGAGTGCAAAACAAAATGGCCCTATCGGTTATACCTTTGCCTTGAGCCTATTTTGTTCCTCCAAATGATATGAACACTTCACACCATCATGTGACCGTCTCGATCCATCGACCTCGACTTCACTTGCCCTTCACCGTGCATCGGTCCATCGGCGCCTAGTCTTGCCCGAGCTTCACCATCGCATGGTCCTTCACTCCCAAGCCTTGACTAGCCCTTCACCTTCAACACCGGTCCATGGAGCCAAGCACCGTCTTGATCTTCATCTTTGATACATGACACGTGTCATGCTTCATATTCAATATGCTCATCGTGTGGACAACCTTTCTCTAAATCAACCACTTAGATAAACAAGGTTAGTCCTAGGTTTCATCAATTAGCCAAAACCAAACTAGGGACTTTCACAGGGTCAACTGGGGCAGCCGGTGGAGTCGGCTCGGGATCACCCCAATCGGCATCGTCCTGCTCCTCCTCCACAAAGATGCTCTCATTCATCTCGTCATCACCTGCATGCTCAAAAACTAGAGAGGAACATGGTGCGGTCTTGTCAAAGGTGACTTCACAAGTCTCCATGACATGGTTAGTTTCAAGGTTAAGTACTTGATAAGCATGCGAATGAGATACATAACCAAGAAAAATCCCGTCTGAAGATCTCGATTCAAATTTGTCTAAGTTTCCCTTCTTCAAGATAAAGCACTTGCAACCAAACACCTGAAAATGGCTCACTTTAGGCAAACGGCCAAATCGCAACTCATAAGAAGTCTTCTTCATGAAAGCTCGAAGGAAAATGCGATTTGAAACGTGACATGCCGTGTTGATTGCTTTGGCCCAATAGCGCCTAGGAGTCCTATGCTCATCAAGCATCATCCTGGCCATCTCAACAAGGGTCCGATTCTTGCACTCAACAATCCCGTTCTGCTGAGGGACATATGGAGAAGAAAACTGATGTTCAAGACCTATGGATGAGCAAAAGGTCTCAAAATGAGTATTTTTGAATTTAGTGCCATTGTCACTACGGTTAGCTCGCATGGCATGCTTTGGTAACTCATTTTGCGACCTTAAGATCAGGTCATGAACATGAGTGAAAGCCTCATCTTTACTCTCCATGAAAAAGACACACGAATAGCGAGAAAAGTCATCAACCACGACCAACACGTACCACTTGCCACCATCTGACCAGACCCGAGCTGGACCTACAGTGTCCATATGTAAAAGCTCGCCGGGCCCCTTGGTCATCACCTGGTTCACGGGAGGATGAGAAGCTGCAATCATCTTCCCATGACGGCACGGGTGACAAACAAGATCCTTCTCAAACTTGAGCTTGGGCAATCCTTGGATTAGATCAAGTGAGCTCAATCTTGCAAGCAAGTCAAAACTCAAGTGACCAAGCCTACGATGCCACTTCCAGAGCTCAGAGGAGGAACTAGCCACCAAACAGCGAGAAAGACCAAATGAGCGAGAAAAATCAGCTCAAAACACTTTTTCCAAAAGGCACAATCTTGCAAACGAGGTTTTCCTGAGCTTCAAGAACATAACAAAGTCTTGGCTTAAAATGAACCTCAAAACCATCATCAAGAAGCTGCGAGACGGAAAGAAAATTGAAATGCAAATTTGATACCAAAGCCACATCTTTAAGCACAAAGTTCTCATTCGACGAATGAACCCACATGAAAGTACTTTACCCTTGCTGTTATCCCCAAATGTAACGTACTCACTACACTTCATTTGGGTAAGGCTGGAGAACCATTTTGAGTTTTCGGTCATGTGACAAGAGCAACCGGAATCAACGAGCCATGTGTTCTCCAGCCCTTCATCCTGCATCAATAGTAAGACATGGGATGAGCAAATGATCCAACACTGGGGTTAGTAAACTGAGGAGAAAACCAGTGTTGGCTCATTCGCCCACGAGAAGTGTTAGCAAAAGCACCATACATGCCATGTCCCATTTGAGTGGAGCGATCACCACGATGAGGAAAACATGGTCTGCTCAACCTGTAAGACTGAAAGCCACGGTCACGAGATCCAAGGTCATGAGGAGGACCTGAACCCCACCGGGCATGACCACCTTGTGGTCTCACACCTTGAGGCCTAGGTCCTTGAGGTGTTGCACCTCTTGGCCTAGCACTGTGCCTCTGAAAACATGGAGCAAACACACCATGAGTAGAGTTATGGAAAAGCTCATACTCATGCCGCTCATCTCTCTTCCTCCGAAAGCAAAACTCAAACAAGTGACCATCATGGTGACAATAATCACAGTGACACACCTCTCTCTTGGGTGGTGGTTGACTCACTCTCTCATGGGTATGGTTCACTCTTTGGGTTTGCTTTTTCTTTGGAGGGGTTTAATAGAGATGTCGGGAAGTGTGTCAAGTGGGTTCCTTAGGTGGTTTGGTTTTGGAGTCCACACTTGCTTTGGAGGTGAAGCTTTGGGAGGTTCCACAAACACACCATTTCTCACATCAGGCTTGTTAGGCTGTGGTGGAGTGATTTTGATCAACTTGGGGGTAGTAGAAAGCTTGGTGGATTTCTCAGATGCACTCATACCATTGTGATCACCAACCTTACCAAAAACATTTTCACCCTTCCCACCTGTAGCAAAGCCTAATCCCATTGTGTCGGTTTCCCTCTTGAACTGACTCATCATCATGCCAAGCTGCGGCTCACTGCAAGACAACCAACTAAGCATTGACCGAAGATTTGTGATTTCTTCTTCGGCCCTTTTCTTGTCATGCCTACAAGAGTTCAATTCTAGCTCCAAAGCCTCACAACAAGCACATCTAGTAACATGGCTAGATTTCTCAAGTAAAGCAACCCTAGCAGTTTTCTCATCTAGAGTAGACTGTAACTCAGCACAAGACTTGCAAGGACTCACAGAAGCAAACTTAGCCTTAGCCTCATCAAATTCATCTACTAGAGCCACATACTTAGATTGCACATCAGCAAAGTTTGCCATATGGACAGCACAAGCATCACACTCAGACTCATCAGAGATAGCTATAGACCCCTTAACAAACTCAAGCTCTTTGACCGCAAGCTCCCACTTAGCCTTAAACTCTTTTCTCTCACGAGCAGCAAGTCTAAGCAGTCTATCTTGACTAAGCAAAGCATCACCCATGGACTCTAGCTCAGCAGTAAGAGACTCGAGATTTTGTTCTACCTCAGGCTTGGGGTCGACATTCTTCTCAATGCTTGTGGTAGACTCGTCGAGTGCTATGGTGCAGTAGCCTCCAAGCTTGGAGTCGGCGAAGAAGCACAACCATTGAACCTGTTCTCGACCTTCCGCTCAGCCTCATCATCGCTTGGGGGTGAGCCGCTGTCGGAGTCGTCATCGAGGTCACTGAGCAATGGGAGGAAGGATCGCTGCTTCGCCTCATGCTTCTCCAGGCACTTCTTCTTGATGGCCTCCTTATTGAATCCTCCCTTGTACTTGTACTTGTGGGAGGAGGACTCGTGCTTGTCCTTGCACTTGCTGTAGTCGTACTTGTTGTTGGAGTTCTTGTCGGCCTTGGGACAGTTGACGATGTAGTGGTCGGGATCTCCACACCCGAAGCAGCCTGGCTTGGTGATACCACATCGGCGATTCAAACGGTTGTTGTGAAACCGTGAGAACCGACTGATCACCAAGGCGAGCTCGTCGTCCCCAAGAGCCTCCATCTGCTCCTCTGTAGCTGAGACCAAAGACGACAAGGCAAGAGACAATTATGAAGGGTTAGCCGAAGAACTTAAACCTCCTGTACCGGAGACCAAAGCCATGGTAGGGGCAGATGGATTTCTGATCCTCACCTGCGTCTGGTGGTCAATCTCGGTGGACTTGAGCTTGCTGAACAGCTCATCCACAGTGAGAGTCTCGTAGCTGGGCGATTCGATGATCGCCGACACTTTCACTTCCCAAACCCTCCGATCAAGAGCATATAGAAGCTTAAGGGCTCTCTGATGATCGTCATAGGGCATCTGAGGGTTGTTTGCCCTCATCTTGTTCACGATGGTTTGAAAGCGAGTGAACAAAGAATCGATCGATTCACCATCAGCTTGAACAAAATTCTCATACTCACGCGTGTGTGTCTCATAGAGTCTGGTCTTGACATGGGCAGTACCCTCATGATAGCTCTGCAGTCTAGACCAGATCTCTCGAGCAGTTGCACGGTCAGAAACATGCTCAAATTCTTCCAAAGAAAGAGCAGAGAACAAGACAGTTCTGGCAGTGTTGTTCGCCTTGTGTTGGTCGATCTGTGCTTGGTCAACACGGGCAGCAAGTACCACGTAGTCCGCATTCTCACAGATCTCCCATACACGCGAATCAATCCCTTGGAGATGCGCCGCCATGCATATCTTCCAATAGGGATAGTTTGTGCCATCGAAGTGCAGTGGCTTGCCAAGCCCACGGTTCTCTATATTGTCGCCTTCGGGGATCACGGACCGATTAAGGTGAAGTGATCCTTAAACGGCTTTGATACCAATTGAAGGACCGAAAACGCGACCAGAGGGGGGTGAATGGGAGCCAAAAATTTCTCGCGAAATATTTAGAATATTTAGACCACTGTCCCGAGTTCACCGCCAAAACCAGTGACATGAGTACCTAGATAAATTCTTTAGGATGATAGAAACCCGATGCAACAAGCGAAAGCAAATCGGAGCACAAACGATCAAGTTGTGCACAAAACAGAAAATTAGAGCTAGTGAAAAATCACTAGAAATTCACCAGAAAAATAGTTCCTCCTCTTTTCAACACAGAGCCAAACTAGAGAATAGAATTTGCTGACTGCTAAAACCTGGGTCTACAGCACACAAGAACGAACTGGAAGTAGCCCACCATGATTACCGAGTAAGAGCATAAAATAGATTATTATGCAATTTAATACAAGAGACAAAACGAGGAAGCAATCCAGTTGCTTTTGACCAACCAAATCAGCACACGTACACTATAGATGGTGCCTTTTCACGTGCTTTGCTACTGGCCAAACGGAACCAAAACGCAAAGGAGAAAGAGAGAGGAGTTCCCGGTGGGTCTGCTCATCGAGAAGCTGATGAAGAACACGAGATCGTGCAGGTCAGTCCACGAACGGCACTGACACAAAAAGGCACTGGCCGGCGGCGGCCTGCCCTCGATTTAGGACCTGACGACCTCTGCACATGATAAACAAGAACAGATAGAAGACAAATTTCTGCACAAATCAGATCGATGAAAAACAAATCCCCTGTCCTTCACTCAATCACAGAACCTGTCTCCGATTTTCACACCAACAAATCAGATAGGGAGAACAGGTGGGAAGATCGATGAGGAACAAGATTCTGAAACACAGAGAGGGAATCGAACAGCTCAACACCAGATCCAGCAGCAGGCGCTGCTCACAGACCACGCCCGGCACCTAGGTGCTCTGCGCTTGTAGCGCTATCAGGCTTCAGTGCCCCCAACGAAAATGAAAGAACAGCTCCCCAAATTTTGTACTAAAAATTCAGCCAACAAAACCCACGAAAATTCTAAGAAAATTAGTGAAGAAGAACAGGAACTCGAAATCTAAATTCAAGATACCATGATTAAACACAAGAGGCAAAAGAGACCTCGGACTGTCTCGCTGTATACACCTGCGGACTGTCCGAGATCACGAAAACCACAAATTCAACTCAAGAATCACAAACACATGATTAAACCCGGAGGAAACAACAAAGACTAGGCGCTCTGCTTGCCACACACACTGGTTCGAATACAAATCGAATATTTGCAGACCTCTCTCTCACACAGCAGCTAGAGGAAGGGAAATCCTAAAAGGAGAAATGGAAATGGAAGAGGTGAGGGGGAAAGGAGACCATCATCCTTTATTTATAGGGGCAAGCCTATTTTACATTTCTTCTTTGCCCTTGGATACATGAGGAGCCAAACCACTTAGCCAGGGGCATAAGCGTCCAACTAAGGCTTCTCTTGATCCGACGGCCACCGCGCCTCCTCACCGGTAGCCTTGCTTCCAAGCAATCTCCCTGATGCCGCCACGTGCCGTCCATCCACGCTGGACCACCCCGGTTTTGAGGCGCAAACCAGGAAAACCCGCCATCGATGGTTTTGAGGCGAAACCACCAAACCCTCCGCGAGTAGCGTAGCCCGTACGCATCCCCCGCCATGTACACTTGCGCTCGTCGATGTCCCAGCTGTCAGCCACCATGGCTGGCCGCCCGGTTCTCAGGTCCCTAGATCCAAGCCTCACGTCCGCTCTTCACCGCACCCGGTCCGTCAGCACGGCATGCCCTACTTGATCTTCACCAACCATCGACCACCGCCTCCGAGCTCGACACCTGCAAACAACACAAGCCAAGAGACACGCCATTGTGTTGGCCCATTGACAATCACTCATCACAAAAAGCCCACACTATGGTTATGGTAAAAATCATGTGTCCTCACTCCGGCTATAGCTTCTCTTAGCTGG
The DNA here is from genome assembly GCA_018135685.1 of Themeda triandra. Taxonomy (NCBI): domain Eukaryota; kingdom Viridiplantae; phylum Streptophyta; class Magnoliopsida; order Poales; family Poaceae; genus Themeda; species Themeda triandra. The sequence goes on from JAENPR010000911.1 coordinate 60,537, forward strand.
TGTGGAGGCAGCAGCTAAGAGGCTTAGCCGGAGATTTAAAACTTTGCCCTAATCCCTTGGCTAATTTATAGCATTGTTGTGGCAGCCATAAATAAACTTATTATATTTATGATAAAATGGCTGTCCTTTGCTGATTGTCATTGCCACCTTTTTCGTTTTTCCACATTTCATTGACCTTATACTTTGGCTGTTGGCCAGTCAGGTTAGAGTTAGATGCATTTGCAACCAATGCCCTTCATAATGTATCTCTCTCTTTCGATTATTTATAAAAATGCATTAGTATTATATTTGTGCTTTAGAGTGCGGTAGCAGTCGAGTCTTAAACTTCATGTGAACATGGATGGAATTATAGGGATGGTGACTCAGTGATGACATTCTAATAGCCACTGCAAGATTCTTTTTTTGGTAATATACAATATATGTTCACACAAGAGCTCAACTACCGCACCAGTGCAATGTGAACGCTAAAAATGATCGAGTTCTAATTAGATGTCAGATTGGTTATCCTAGAAGACAATAATGGAAACTTGGCTGAACATGGCTTATGTTTATTAAGCTTTCTTTGAATGATGCTGACAAACCCTTAATTAGGATAGAATTTGTACGTAGCAGCTGTTTTTGCAAGGATCTCGTAGGAGTCACACCATTATATATTGAAGAGATTTGCGGCATATCTCTTGCCCATCCATACCCTGCAAGCAACCCATCTCAGACTTCGTTTTGTCAGTTGGCAACTGCTCTGGAAAGACCAGGGGGCCATACTCAAGGTAAGTTGCACACTGATCCATTTCTTTTTCTAACGTTAGCAATGTATCAAGTCTATCAACCATGCAAGAAAACTAGTCAAGAGAATTTGTCAGAGATACTTAGTTGCAACTCACGCAAGAAAGACAAAGAAGTTGGCAGCCAATGAATGGAGAGATATTTATGGGAAGTGCAATCAATTATGCAAAGGAACTATTCAGTTTAAAGAGTCATATCAAAAGCTGTGCATCGAGAACCTAAAGCGGCGCGTGAACGCTAAATAAAGATTGTGATTAGGATTCTCTGTTGGGGCCATCTACGTTACAAGTATATGGATATGTGTATCGGACACAATACGTATCCAATACGCGGATACGTATTTCTCCAAAAAAACAGTGTCACGTAGTGGAGTTTAGGCCATTTTCTTTTCATGGGCTGCGTCCAAATCGTCCCACACGTATCAGATATCCAGTCCAGTACATACCCAAACTGTTTAGTACGTCCTGGATATGTATCCGTGACGTATCCGAGCCATATCCGTATCCGTGCAGTATCGGATACGCGATACGCGGCCCCCCCTGCCGTATCCGTGCATCGTAGAGGCCATCCATAGTACCGCTTTACCTGTTCATTCAGTTTTCAAGCATGGTCCTTAACTTTAATTTGCTCGAGGGTTTCTTTACCTTTTCCCCTGGTGCTTTGCTTGTGGTATGCATCATCACATCATAAAATGGCATGTCGAGCTTTTTGGAAATATAATGGAACATTGCAGCATGCATCCAGCTTTTAGAAAGGGAAAATTTACTGCAAGACACTGTGAAAACGGCGTATTTGCTGGCTCACACCACAGCACGAATTTGCCCAGTACCATTACAAATTTGTGTATGTTTGCCAGAAGACACCGTGCCGATTAAAATAATCATTTTTCAGTTTTGAAGAGAGAGAAGGCGTGTGAAATGTCCAAACTACCCTCTTCTTCAATCTCTAGTCTTTCGTTGATTGTTTGGTGAAACACATTGTTGTCGCCGCTGCTCGCCGCCCAAGCAGCACCGCCGCCACTGCGAACCGGCGGCCATGCCCTGTGCCCCGGCGACCGCTCCTCCTACGGCCAGGGTGGCTCCTTCATGCCTGTCTGTGTGTGTCGTCATCGTCTGTCCGACCTGTAACACAACGACGGCGTGCGTGCATCGATGCAGGCGAGGCAGGCGCTGCCGCGTGCGCTTGCGGACGGCAACTACAACGAGATCGTGGACCCGAGGCTGCGGGGCGACTACGAACCGATGGAGGCCGCGCGCCTCGTCACCAGCGCCGCCGCGTCCGTGCACCACGGCGGGCGGCGATGCTCCAAGATGAGCCAGATCGTGCTGGCGCTGCAGGGGGCATGCCGCTGGAGGAGCTCAACAACGGGGTGCGCCCGGGCCACGGTGCCGCGTTCGGCTCCGGCTCCGGGTCGACGGGGATCGTCGTACACGGCGCAGATGGAGCGGATTAGAAGGGCCGCGCGGCCCAGCCCAGAATGCAGCGCCGACTACGCCGGCTCCATCCCTGAGTACACGGACACCCGTCCCCGGCCAGTAGCGCCAGCTCCGCCGAACGGGAGGACCGACGGCATTGCGGTGGTCACCGGTGACTGACAGGTGTGGGCGTGGCACAAGTACAATTGGAACCGGTTGTGCAGCGTGCTCGCTTTAGCCGGTTACCCCGATTGTATTTGACATTCACGGACGAGCAAGAAACGCATGGATGGGATTCTCACGGACGAGCAGGAAAGGCACGGGCGACCTTCTCATGGATAGGTGCGTTGCCGTGCCGAGCCATGGAAGACCTTGCCGGAGAAGAAAAGCGGCGGCGATGTGTTACGGCAAATATAATTGAAGAGACGTAGGTTGAAGACAAGGGTAGCTTGGACATTTCACGCGCCTTCTCTCTCTTCCAAACTGAGAAATGATTATTTTAATCGACGCTGTGTCTTTTGGCAAACATACACGAATTTATAATGGTATTGGGCAAATTCGCGCGGTTGCGGTGTGAGCCAGCAAATATGCCGTTTTCGCAGTGTCCTACAGCAAAATTTCCCTTTTAGAAAAGTAAAGCATCCAACATGGTAGCTGCCTCTTCAGTTGTATATAGTTCACGTGAGCATGGTGGTCTTTATTTTTGTTGCAGGCTGCAGCACATCAAACCTCGAACTCTCACGCCCCTGTTCGTTTTCGCAACCTCTCAAGTCTCGATGCAATCTCACTCGTCTCACATTGTACAGACTCTTACCAGGCTCTTGTTTGAGCACACCAACCCTTATATATGGGCCCTACGACCAGATTACACGCGTGAGCCTTACACCAGCCCCAACAGCTGGCTCAGCCCATCATCACTTGATGGTGTTTGATGTCCTGACACAAGTGGCAAAAACCCTCGAGATCCCGCTGCCGGACGATATCAAGCAACTTGCCAAAGACACCTACTTTGGCTACGGCAATCTCTCCAGGCTCTTGGATGGGAGTACATTAGCTCATTTGCATCAGATCATCAGTACATAAAAAGGGATCCCATCTATGATCGTCAACCTCAATTTTCTCCAGTACTTACAAGGATCAAAGAAGTGTATGCAAGGAACAAGCATCTGTTACTCGTAGAAAACTTGCATTTTCCTTTCCCATGTCACTGGACTTGTTGAGTTTCATGATCCACAGACGACCGTCAACTGTCCAGCAAAACCGGTGGCTTATCTCAAGCATTTCTAAAGATGTCTGCAACAAAAGCATAGAGGATAAAGGAGGTTCTATTTGCTATGGTTATCTTTTAACTCCAGAGTATTACCATGCCCTGCCTTTTCATGATCTCCCTAAGCGAGATTGGGGTATGTTGATTAAAGGGGCCTTACTCGATGCAGCCACATCCATTTCTATGGCTCTCAAGGTCCAGGACAGAGGAGACGAGGAGTTTTGGCTCTGCGTTGCTGAGCAGTGCCTATACTATGGTATCCTCTACCATCCGCTGCAACGAGGAGAAGGAGCTGCTGGACATCACACCTCTTCTGTTACATCTGATGAGCTGGTTCGTTGCTGGGTGGCTGAGGACCTAATTTTCTCAACAGCAATCTCCACCAATACACCAGCAGCCACCAGCCATAAACAGAGCAACTACTATAGGTCTGCATCTGAAGCTGGAAGGGTCATGATTCAAGCCTTGCAGGAATATTCGTTACTATCAACTAGTATAGTGCCCGTGCGTTGCCACGGTTTTAGTTAAAAGGATGCACATACAAACAACAAGCGTCAACCATCCCTTCTTTATTTCTATCAAGAAAAGATACTTCCATAATTAATTCTTACTAAAAAATATTTTAAGAAAAAATTGCTCCTTGTTACAAAACAAACCATCAGGTAATCAAGCTGCTAGGCTCATCATTAAATTCAAGATATATCAAGTAATATGATCTCATCATCAAATGGCCAATAACAAAACCTAATGCAACACAATAAATTACATAGTACGGTGGTCAATTCTTTCGGTTGTCATATGTTTAGGTCCTTCACTGACTGCTAAAATAAAAAGAGCTTGCCACTGAACATTAGCTCAAACAAAGAAAACATCAGCTCAAAATACAAGTGTTTGTCACACCGGGTGTTTCGCCTCTTCTCAGCATCTCAACAACTCGTTTTGGAGTGTGGTCCTCCTGCAAATGAACTACAATTAGGCTACTTCATCAGAGCTACTATTAGCCATTTGAGGCCTGCTGCTAAAAGAGAAGCCGACATACCAGTCATACAATCTGAGAAAGTTAATTTAGTGCCAGAAATAACAGAACTTTAGTTTTTTTTAAGAAAAACTATGTACTGAATATTTAGGCACACAAAAGATGATCTAAAGTTTGAGACCATATTAGGAAATACCTCAAACATATCCTTCAACTTGTCCTGTGTATCATTGAATTCAGTTCTCACAATAGCCAGTTCCTTGCTGCACCTGATGAGAAAATTACCTCAGTACTTATTTAAAAACGAATATTTCATCATACAAATGGTTAAGAAAAAACCAGGTGCCACGTTAAAAATTCTCATGAGCAGTATATATTTCTAACAGTAATATATTCAAGAGAGCTAAAAGAAGACATGGACTAATAAAATGATTTTTTTCCAAAAAAAGAACACAGAATTGTCATTGTGCAAGCGAAGCATTACTGCCCCTTGACATTTTCAAACAACCACCAAGCTAGTGACAGATCAAAAATAGGCAATCCTATGCTGCATGATCATGTCAACAACCACCAAGCTAGTGACAGATGCCTGGTAGAGAGAGTAAAAAGGAGAACAAATATCTTTCCCAAGTCTAGCATCTCCAGTGTTACAAAATATAGGAAAAGTTGCATTATTGGTCCCAGCAAAAGTTGCATTTGGATAGAAAAAGTAACCCTGACAACACGGGCACATAAGTGAATACACTGGAACAATCTCATTGGTTTGTTCAACCTGATGACAAAGTAGCATACTGAGTTACAAGTTTAGATGACGAATTCAAATTGAAAAAAGGAATATAATAACAAGTTTAGTTCATTCATGAGTCACATGGGTTACGAAGTCTGAATTTATTACTAATTTGTGTGAGCAAAATACAGTTACAACACTGTTAGAAAAGCTCAAGAGTTGAAAAATGCTTACCCATTTATAAATGTTCCAAAATCCACTCCTTCTGTCAGTAACAAAAAACAGTTCTCCTGCAAGTTGAATGCTTTAGATGAACTATAGTATATAAGGTTAGTAGCCTACTCAATATTGTCTTTACACATATGGCTAGAAGCTTTAAATCAGAAACCAAAGAATTGAATTCAAGGATGCTCATAACCTCCAATCGCCCTGCCGCAGAACAGCTGATGCCTCCCATCTTTCTGTTAATTGCAGGCTCCATCCAATCTATAATTTGTAATCTGTAAATATATATAATAAACCTAGAGAAAAAAAGGAAAGCATATCAAAATCAGAATAAACACACATATCAGAGGCTACTACCAAGCTCATGTGTTGGCGCTCATCTACCTGAGAGGATGACAACAACAGCGGGGAAAGGGAGCAGTCACACAGGCTACTCCGACTGAATTTGCATACACAATCCATGGATTTGAGCTAGTGAAGTTGGTGCCACTGAATGCGTGTGACAAAAGGCAGTGGATCCATTAGAAGCTACAGCTAGCTAACCTTGTTGCATATCTGAGAAGAAATTAAGAAAAACTCATGGAATTAAAAATCAAGGCAAGATGCATACATAGAAACGTAGATATGAAATCTCACAGGGAAAAGAAGGGGCTGCTACACCACCACCGGGAGGCGCCGTCAACGCCGGCATGCAGCATCGCTGCTTGGAGGCGCTGTTCCTGGCGTTCTTGTCACGCCACGTCGTCCGCGTAGGGATGGGGAGGAGTCGAAGCTGCCGCCGCTAGTTGGGGCGCGCGTGCGCGTCCACTACCCCGACGACGCCCAGTAGCAGGCCCAGCCCTGGCGGCGCCCCTCCCTGGCGGCGCCCAGTAGCAGCAGGGCTCTGGCGGTGGCTAGCGCAGGCCGGCCCTGGTGGCGCCCCTCCCTGCAGGCGCAGCTCCCTAGCAACGCGGGGGTGCTGCACGACGACGGGAGGCAGCGTCGGAGAGTAGGATGTGTGGGTGCTGCAGGCGACTGGAGACAACGGAGGAGGACAGGGAGGGAAGTGAGTAGGGGTCCTACCTCACCCGTCGCCATGGAGCTCGCCTGCTCGCCGTGGAAGACGGAGACCGAGGGTGGAACCAGTGCGGCCTCGCAACCATGAAAGCCTAGCCACGTCTGCCGCGCCGCCATGTGGTCAGTCTCCGCCACACCCGCCGAGTCCACCGCGCCGCTGAGTCCGCTGAGTCCGCCGCACCGCCATGTCCGCCGTGTCCACCACGCCACCGCGTGTGCCGCGCCGTCCGCTCGACGCGCCACTGCCCCACGTGCCATCGCCCTGCAAGTTCCAGCGTGTCCGGTTCCTGGTGGCGTCCAGTGCGTGACGGAGGGAGTCGACGATTTGACTACTTTGGGAGGGAGTCGAGGTCTGGGGTGCTGGCCTTGGGGAGCGGGAGAAACGGCTTTCGGCGGGGGAGAGTCGCGTCTCGAGCCGCGGGCCGTGGCGCGTGGGGTGTGTGCGGGAGGGGATGAGTGATGTGTGATGAAGTTTGATCCGAGCAATCAGATCCGTTAGATTTGAGTGAGTGAGAGAAAGGAGAGATTAGAATGAATCTTGTCCCTTCATTTGAAAGATTGGTTGGGTTTTGAGTACATTTGTTTGGGTGTACTTAAAAAAGATTAAAAGAGATAATGACTGTGGTGTGCAGTTTGTTGTGTAGTTTTAGGAATGTTTTTTTGGTGTATTATATGTAGTAGAGATCTATAATGTTTCTACCTCAACAGCAAGCTCTACAAGTGAAGAACCTACTACTATATCATGCTACGAGGATGTCAACACTGGTGTCTCGATGTTAGCGGAGCATGTCACATGGCTCAGTCAAGATGAACTCAATTGTCATGTCAAAAGCCACCAACTAAGATGGGTATCATTTATGAATGACCATGGTAGGCATGTAAGTTGGGATTGGCACCCAAGGACAGTGGAAATCAGAGGAGGTATAAAGATCACAACCCTTATTTTGAGAGGCTACTCAAATATATCTGCATTCCCTCTAAATAAACTGCTCACCCAACACCTCCGTGTACTTGATTCACTACTCCAGATTCAAGGATCAGTGGCGGTTCCAGACCCCCCAACATTGCCGGATTCTGAACCGGTACTACCATGTCGGCACTAATGTGGGGGGGCATGACCCGGCACTGATGCCCAAGAACACTGCCAGGTCATATAACTACCTGGCAATGTCCTACATATACATCACTGCCGGTTCAAGATAGCAACCGGCAGTGTTCTTTAAAATAACACTGCCGGGTGGTTACTAGAACTGGCAGTGTTATTGTGAAGGCTTCTCTAAGCTTCCTTCTTGCTCTCTGTTGAATCTATACTTGCGCTCGCTCTAAGGCTGCTCTAAGCTCGAAACCTTGTCGTTGCAACCACCACATTCTGGCAAACAATCATCACCACTTTCTCATCTCGAAAACCTTCAAGTCGTAGATATGAATGGGGTTCCCTTGCTTGAGCTAACACAACAAGATGCACTAACAAAAGCAATCTGCACTACCTTGACCTATTGGGCTCCAAGTTCACCACCCTCCCTTCTGAATTCTTCTGTGAGATGCCAAGCCTCGAGGAGCTCATTTTTGGTAATAATTGCACCAATCTTGGAGAGCTGCCTCCTTCCATGGATCAACTGTCAAATCTCTTAGTTCTTCAGGTCGAGGGGACCAAGATTATCTCTTTCCCAGAATACATGTTCCAAAAAATGCATAGCCTGCATACACTGAAGCTAATCAATACCGTGCTATTGATGTCACTCCCATTGTCCCTGTCTGAAGCCAAGGCCCTCAAAGAGCTACATATTTGTAATTGCGTTAGCTTAAGGCCTCAGGCTCTCTGGGAACGGTTATCATTCCTTGAAAATCTGTATATACAAACATGGAAGGGCATGGAAGATATCAAGATCCTTGGGCACCCAAATCTGAGTACCTTCTCACTCTCTGGACCATGGGTAAGGTGCCTGCCCTTGCGTGGGTGCAGCAAGCTCAAATCTGTCAACTTCAGTGATGATCTTACAGCATTAGACGATGTTGATCTTTCCAAAACAGCTATTGAAGAGGTCCCACATAACCTCCCAAATCTACCACAGATCAACTTGTTACTGCTTGTTGGCATCCCTTGTTTCAAGAGATTTCCGTGGCATCAGTCGGTCCGGTTTCCTAAGGTTTTCTATTTGGATCACTGCGCAAATTATGATAGTAAAATTCAGCAGATGCTTTGGCAGCAGAAAAGTTGTGGAGACGAAAATCAGAAGAAAGAGAAAACTACCAATACTGCTCAGGTCAAAATAAATGACCCCAGAATGTTTCATAGCTTCAATGAAGTTGCTGCTAGAAACTTAGTCAGGGAAGGAACCATGCTAGAAACTTAGAAACTCCAGTCATTCAACGTCCAAGTTAAAGCATGCAACCTGATAGGCAAGAAGCCACAGAACAATGAAGTTGAGTTATGCCAGCTGAACTCAACATATCGTGATGACCAGTATTTAGAGGCATCTAGCATTATGCCAATGATGAAACTTGAGCCAATGCAACGTCATGTTGAGATGTCCGGTGAATCAGTACCCAAATGGTTTAAGGCATATTCTCTATGTCACAAACTCAATACTTTTGTCAGATGATAATTTTGTCAGATGCCTCACTGACCTCAATTACAATCTCAGTGAGCTAGAAGAATGCCAGCTCCTGCGTTGCCATCAAATGACGGTAGCATTTTTAATGTGGTCGGGATCCCCACCGGAATTAGAACATATATCCATGCTTTCGGAAGGCCTACAGGCTTTACCATACTTACACATACTGCAGGTCTTCGAATTAAATAACCTACTTAGTGTGGTGGAGCCAAGCCATTCATATTGTTCATTGATTACTCTGAACTTACTAAAGCACATTCACATGGAGCACTGCCCACGGTTGGAGAAAATGTTCCCATGTAGTTTATCATTACCTGCATTGGAGTCTCTTGTCATTCTCTTCTGCGCCAACCTGAAGACAATTTTGTACAACCGACCTGATTACAATGTAGCACTTTGTTCAGGCCTTGTTTAGTTCCCCGACTCGGGGGTGGCCGATTTTGCACAGTGCCACCCCCGAGCACTGTAGCATTTTTGTCTTTTTGTGTTAATAATTATCCAAATCTTGATTAATTAGTCTTAAAATATTCGTCTCGCAAAGTACAACAAAACTGTGCAATTAGTTTTTGATTTCATCTGCATTTAGTACTCCATGCATATGCCAACATTTTGATGTGATGGGAATCTTCTTTTTGCATAGTGAAATTTGAGGGTGAATTTTGGTATCTAAACAAGGCCTCAGTACCAAACATGAACAGGATCTACTTCCAGGAGCTTCCGCAACTGCTGCATATCCATGCATGATGATATCACGTTTCCTTTTGAAACACCAAAGTGGGAGAAGCTCTTTGTCCGGGGCTGCCAATCCTTCCAAAAGCTACCACTCCTCAAGAAGGAACATCCGAAGTCAAAGCTAGAGGTCAATGGAGAGCGTGAATGGTGGAACAGGCTGCAGTTGAAGCTGCCATAGCAGAGTGACTGCTACTTGCATGTGGCGCCACCAGAGTTTGTATCACGCAAGAAATATGTCATTGAAAGCTACCTCAGGTGATCAGTTGGGTCCCAGATCCAGAACTCCGTGCCAAGCATACAACTAAGTTGCCGTCTCTATTCATTATCTAAAAAAAAGTTGCCCTCTCTGTTTTACCCATCTCAGTGAGTTGTACCTGTTTTTTCGTGGCCGAGTGTGTTATTTTCATGTAATCTCTCACAAATAAAAAGAAAGAAAGTAAGACTACGGTTTCATGCGTAAAGTTTTTCCGTCTGCCCTCCGCCCCTCCATCGTGCGAACCTATTGGGTGCGAGAAGGAAACCGCGACATGCGACCGTTCCCAGAAGGAAACCAAGACGTCAATTACGCCCCCGATCCTTTAGCTCTTTGTCAAAATTGGAAGCCAGCGTCACGCATCACCCCTACAAGTTTGGAAGCCTTCTGCTAACGTGTGTCTCCATGATTTGCCAGACCTCTCCTCAATCCGCCGTCCGCAGCCACGTGCGCCTCGGTGGCCTGCGCCGACGCCGGCTCGCTCTGAGTCAATGGTGCCACGAGTTCTCCGTCGCCAGTTCGTTCACGTCGTTCAATGCTCGCCGTCGACGGTAGACGATCGATCGATGTTGCCGCGGACGTAGTGATGAGGTACGTACTCCATCTATTTTCTTTGTTTTGCCTTGGGCTTGCAGCGCCGCCGCTACTGCCATCATGTCTTCCTGCTGGCCGCAGCCTCATGGCTTCCTGCCAGCCGCCGCTGTCCCTAGGTTTGCGAACTGCCTTGGCCGGTGCTAGATGCATACATATACTACTGGTTGTTGCCAATCGCAATGCAATTCAATGTATTATGCCTGTTTTTATATGTTTTTTTTTTTTTGACTGATAGCATGTTTCGTCGTCTCCGGTGTACCTAGCAATCAATCGGTGATTGCCAAAGTGCCAAACCTATGCAGGCAGCCAGGCACAAGACGCAGCCACGTGCAGGACATCGCCCAAAATATCTGGTTGATGTCATTGTAGTTATGCTGATGGAGAGCCAACTGAAAATACAACAAGGCTATATAAATGGTTCTTAGAGGTTGGACTAGAAAATCGATAATGTGTATGGGTCTTTTGTTCTATGTATTAATTGCCTCTTTTTTGATTTGGCTGCAGCTTGCAGAAGGACGGAGGGGACGTTGGACAGGAGTTAATTACTGTATTCGGGTGAGATTGCAAAAAAATAATGCTTCTTCTGTGTTCTGAAGAAGTGGACTTGCTAAATTGAGATCACATAGTAGTTCATATGGCCACACATGGCATTTTGATGTCTTTAGTTTGTGACTGTGGGTGCTCAGGTTCACAGTGACAGTAGCTGGCATGTTATCTGAAACAAAATAGACAAAGTGTGTTTAACCCAATGCTGATCAAGAAGGCTGACGATATTTCGGAAATATCATATTTGTTGTTGTCCCTAGGTATGTTTAAATGGCTCATCAAATTCTACACGGAGAGCTTATATACAAGCTACATACCAAATGAAACATCATATGTACAAGTTAGATTTACATTTCTAGAATAATGTTATGTAACACTATTATATTATCTTAGGTGAATCATGAAAAATCTATACAATAGAGTTTTTGAGCATGCGACACAGTGATGTATGTGATCGTGTTAATTTCATAAAGTTTGCTTGTTTAGATTAAATTTCACTTTAATGTTGTTATTTAAATTTAATATATTGGTATCTTATCATGCGATCTATGTGTTTTTATACAAAAATTTACCAACCCGTAGCAACGCACGGGCATTATACTAGTAGTGTTTAAGTCAAGGGACATGTCGGCATTGTGCTGGTTTGCTCAATCTGTGTGGGTTTAATTTGTATGTGTTTTAATAATTGTTGATTTCCGGTCGCCATGAAACCAAGCTTTGTGTGTATGAAGTGGTGTGCTGAGAACAAACTTGTACTCATATTGTAATTTGGAACGGTCAATGTACTCAGTTCTTGTAATTTATTTATGTTGTGAGCTTGTTGTTGATTGCTCCTGAATCCTGAGGTGCCTATTTTCTCTTCTCTGCCCCTTTCTGTTTGTCTGGGAATTCCAGTATAGTCTCATAGTGAAGATTTTTCTTTTTTGGCTTGGTAAGTGTCTGTTATTTGGCGAACTATAGAATGTGGTAGGCCTACTAGAAAATTGAAAGCTATGATTTGAACATTTGATGGTAGCTTGTTAAACTATAGTCTCTGTTTGATGGTATCTTGCACAACAAAGCCATATGTACAGTGTCATTGCCAACACAGTCATGCCACCAAAGTATGTATCATGCAAAACCATATCATTCCAAGCTACCTCAGGTGATCAGTTTGGTTTCACATGATCCCGAGCTCTGTGCCAAGCACACAACTAAGCTCCCTCTATTTATCCACCCCAGTGAGTCGTATTGTATCCGGCTCTGTGATTGCGTGAGTTCACTTTCTATTAATAATATTTGCCAAGGGTCATGTCATCATTGTGCTGGTTTGCTCAATCTGCCTGAGTTTAATTTGTTTGCGTTTTAATAATTGGTGATTTCCGGTTGCCACGAAACCCAGCTATGTGTGTATAACGTTATGAACTGGTGTGCTGAGAAAACCCTCGAACCTCTACTCCACCCATACATAGCAGCACCGCAGCTCAGGTGGGACTAGGCTGACCATAGACCTGTGCTTTAGCATGGATTTTTTTCACCTCCGGTAGGTCGGGCAAACGCACCCACGAGCACTCGAGAATTACTATATATAAATTCCCCAGCGAGCGCTCTAGTGGGGGTTCGAACCCAGCACCTCCACCACCAGGAGGGTGCAACGCGCACCAGCTAGCCAACTGGGCTAGCGGACGCTTGCACTGTTTGTAATTTGGAATTGTACTGTTTGTAGTTTGGAATGGTTAATGTACTCTTTTTTTATCTGTTTTATATGTTGTGGGCTTATTGGTTACTCCCATGGCGCTTAATGTTATTTTCTCATCTTCCTGGGAACTCCAGTGTGGCCTGATGGTGGGGCTTTTCTTTCAACTTTCGTAGGTATCAGTTACAGTTGAGAGCAGAGAGTTCTATTCAGCACTGATTAGAATCAAGAACAAGAATATGCTGACCTTGCTAGTTTCCATCTAATGATAAAAGTCATAGGGAATGGACAGGTTCCAGTCATAATGCATCCATGTATTTTTTTTCTTTTTTTTGGGACAGAGCTTAAATTTGAAGGAGATGTATGAACAGAACTTTTTGACACACAAAGTTTCGAAGCATAGCAGCTTCTTAACACGGATCCTTCGTTCAAAAAGAGAAAAACACGGATCCTTGGGCAGTCTCCTTGTCACGTTTAAATACTTTTACGGGCAAAGGCAACCTGTGGGAACTAGTTCGATCATTCTCGTGATGCCACTACGTACGTACAGTCTTGTGTTTCCGTGGCACTAGAGCTCGGTGGACTCCATGTCATCTCCATGCCAATGTGAATTCGTTGGTTAATTATCCTGTGATATGGCCTGAGTCCACTTACATCGCCAAGCCCAGATCAGCCCATCTATATACCTTGGAATGATAGTCCAGGTGTTCAGACTCGACTAGGACGACGTGGCCATAACTCATCAATCGTATATCTTCGTCACGCTCGTGAGTCGTGACCATATATAATTAACACGCGCACTGGAGGCGCCAAGCAACCGTCGAGGAGACACGCCTTCCAGTTTGAGGTATCGATCATGGAATTACTGACGAAAAAACAGCGGAGTTTCCGTCTGCCGTGTGTGCGTGTGCTCCTGGCGATAAATTTTCTTGTTGTAATCCAAGGGTTTAAGAGGTACGGTGTTTGTGTCCTTTAGTAGTAAGTAGGTTCTTTTTTTTCCCCCCCATCGGAAGCGTGTTCTTGTGATTAGGTTCTTGTGCCATGCTAACTGAACGATATCTAATTGGTGAAAATGCACTGCCACAAGTCATTCACACTTCAGTCTCCATCAATGCTCGTCTGAGGAGAAAATGTCTGCTCTGCTCCTTTGCTTGTGGTTTGCATCATCGCACCATAAAGAAAAGCATCCATGCATCCACAGCATTTCTCTACCTTTCTATGGAATCAACTCTAGGATAAATTCCGGGCCGGAATCGTTATTCAATTTGTATTAGTTTTTGTTAGCTGGAATAACTTCGGGTGCCATTTTACTGAAAACGAACGAGCCCTAAATTAACTTTGCTTTCCTCCTCTGTTCCTTTTACGGTGGTCTGCATCACCGCATCATAATAGTGGAGGCAAATTGCGTAGGACCTGGTCTTTTGTGGATCATGAAGGACCTTGGCCATCAGATGACACGTGCAAGTGCAACAATCTTAAAGCACATTTATATGCTTTACTCCTTTCAATTCCTTTTCTATTCTCATTTGACGGCCGTTACTTGACGTTAAGGCTTCAGCCTTCTATCGCAAGGAACGACCAGGCTCCTTGTATCGCACTAGTGGCTGGCGCGCGCGACGCGCGCTTTCGTGCGCCCAGGTATAGGTGAACCCATTTTTTTTGTTCCTGCAGCTGACCGTTTGGTGTTTGACTTGGGCTGGTTGACCACGTGTGCTCAAGTCGTGCATAGAATTAGCTATAAATCTGTGCATAGAATTTGCTGTAAATCTGCGTATACACCAATGTGTTGGTGACATTCGCATTCATTCATGACAGAAGTAATATAATGTGAGATGGTTATATACTTCTATAGGTGCGTGGCATAGATGTTCAACCATACATATACATATACATATACATATACATATACATATACATATACATATACATATACATATACATATACATATACATATACATATACATATACATATCTTGGGCAGCATTCACATTCAGTATTGCAGGACATGGTTCGGGTCTACATGTGTACAAACAAAGACCCCAATTGGTTAATGATAAAGCATAGTGCATAAACGATTGGAGTAACAGGATAGAACTTTGGCACCAGCACGAAGTGATGGTTGTAATAACCAGGCAAAGGAAGCAGATTCAGTTGGCCTTCAGGTAGAGTCATCATATTCCCAGGCGTGGTTGTCATCATCGGAGGTGTTCATGAGGGAATTGTTGTTAATGCCTGCATAGTTTTGAATTTCTGTTAGATTGGGCAGCGTCATGACATTGAGAATTTGAAATGTTACAACATTTTCTCGAATGTACAATGTGAATATTTGTAATAATCTATGTGCCTGCATAGTTTTGAATTTCTGTTAGATTGGGCAGCGTCATGACATTGAGAATCTGAATGTTACAGCATTTTCTCGAATGTACAATGTGAATATTTGTAATAATCTATGAGTAGCTGAGCATGCCTTCAAATTACATAGACCATAATGCACAGCAGAAGAGTTCTCAATGCATTTGTTGAGACCACTATGTTTGGAATCATCCATGACTGGAATTACCTCTCTGGCCAAGTATATATGACTAAGATTGGTTTGCTTGCCAAGTGCTACTGTGGTATTATAAGCCCTGTACATTACTGTTTTTTTGCTTCCAGCATCTCCGAAGTATAGCCTGAATGTTGAGTAAACGCCATTGCACCAGAAAACAGCACTGTAATTTTAATTCTGGTGTACTTTCAGCTCACCCTATTCTTCTTTTTGTTGTATCAAACATTGAATGAGGCGATATGAAAATGTCAATGACAATTAAGGTACTTATTATCAAAAAACTAAACATTGTTGAGATTTAGTTGGGATCAATCCACTCAATTTCGTAGCAAAATAGATTTGGAGCAAAGAAGGTTTGATTTGAATATAATTTGTGTGTTTCAGCTACTATAAGTGATATGGTTAAGCCATGGCACAACCTACAACCTTCAATTGGACTCTATTGTAGAAGGGAAGGCTTACTGAAATAAGACAGGCAGTATACAGATGATCCTAGGTAGCATCAAATTTAAGAATCATACAAATTGTTTTCTTCCTGGACATGGAAACAATCTCTTTTGGCAGTCTGCACAAAACAATCTACGTGAAGTAAACCACAATTGCAGCATGCTATGAAGTATGAACTGTAGGAAGATGGCAAGCGGTAGATGTTAGGCAACCATATGGTCCAAGAATGGAGCATAAATCTATATATGAACCAGCTGAACTGAGGATGGGGATTCTGCTCATATTCCCAAATACATGGAGAATCTATATATGATCAAACGTTTTTTTATTTTAGCAGCAACTATTACCATATCAAAAGAAACAAAACCGATCTATAAATATAGGTAACATGGCGACAACAAATTCCATCAATCATGTTAATATAAAAAATTGGAAAATCACATATATAAATGTATGTACCTATGATACGGTGCCGGCGGTGAGGTGAACGGAGAGGGGAGTGGAGCAGAAGCGCTCATTGAGAATTGGAACGCAGAGGGTAGCCAGGAACGTCGGTGGTGGGTTCTTCTCCGGTGGACGCGGCTGAAGCGCTCGACGCCATCGTCGAAGGGAAACTCCCACTCCGATAACCAGGGAGAGTTTATTCTTTCTTCGATATCAATTACAATCTCCTAAGGTGCCCTTTATTATATAGGTGCACATCCTAAACAAACTCTGATCTAATCTCTTAACCAAACTAATCTCTCCCTGATCTAATCTACTAAAGAGTCCAGCCTAGCCACGGCTAAGGCCTGCTGGCTTGCGTGGACGACGGCTATATGTACGACCAACAAAGGAGTCTATAACAACCTATGACTTAAGTGATTGGATGTTTCTTTTTTCTGTATGAACATGTTACCTTTGAATGGGTACCACCTGCAAGTGCTCGTATAACCAATGCATCTAAGTAAATCAGCTGCATGGTTCTCATTGTTGGCAACAACAGGCTGAACTCAATATCCATGAACTGTGGCAGGACCAAACTCGATCAATATGAAAATATAAAAAATGGAAAACTATGCATAGAAATTGAAGGACATGTTAATGATCCCATATATCTTTTGTCCATGAATAGCTACTTTCTTCCCCAATTCCAACTTTTTTTTTTTTTGCATCCCCGGAAAAAATATGAACATTACCTGAAGCTAATTAGAGCATCAGAATTGTCATTTCTGATTTCTTAACTATCATCAGAAGGTACATACTTTCATTTGCATGAGCACATCCTACTTAACATTTTATCAGACGTATATGCCGCTAGAAGAATGCGACACTAAAAATTGCTTCGTCGAGAACAAATATTAAGAATTCATACCTTTTCATCGGCAAAGAAAAGGCCAATGTGCTGTATGGCACCTCTCATCTCCTTGTAACGTGAACACAGATGGTACCAAACCTTCCATGCCGCTGGAAATTACTTTGGAGAGATGTCCAAAGGCATGGTGCACAACTGTGAACATAGAAACCCGAAATAGAAAGACAAATTACGGGTCTATTCTGATACTTGGGAACAAACAAAAGGAGATTGTAGCATCTGCATTCTAAGCGCAACTGCAATTTTATTTTTGAAACATAGAATGTAGGTGTAGGGGAAAAGAAGCTCATTAAGCTGTGCCACTGCAATTTTTTTCTCAAATATATGAGTGTCTTCCATACATAAAAACTATTAGGTGGACATGGTATTTTTTTTTTAAAAAAAAGAACTACATAAAAAAAAATCCCTAGTCGAACACAGTGATTCAAGCAATAATCCATCTGTAGCAAAGCATAAAAGGATAATATCATGCCCATAATCAAATGGAGGAATCAATAACACAAGATGGCAGATTTTATAAATAAATGAAGCAATTATACAATACTCAAGACCAAACATAATACTGGTACCATCTAGACACACAATTCGAAGCCTGACCTTTTTTTTTTTTGTGTAAATTCGAATACTGGTACCACTTTAGGAGGTAGGATCTGTATAAAATTCCAACAGTGAAACAAGCCCTTCTGTCTGCCCATAAACTGCATACACAGATAATCACTACAATAAATCACTGAGTATACAATTTCAAGATGGATGCACAAAATGATATTGGACACAAAAGTTTCTATGTCCATATATAGTTTGGCAAAAAAAGTTGACCTGAAACTATTGAACCTGCATGCGCAAATAGATTTCAGATTCATTCATGATCCAAAAGAACAGAGTGGGGCAATATACTTTAATTAGGTTGTTGGACCTGCACAGAACATTACCATGCTTGAAGATTATGATGCTAAAATTACACCCTGACACAAATGCGATTCATATGTCTAATGAAGAGGAGTGGAGTAAATAGATGTAAAGGTAATTTTGGAGAAAAATCTAACTCATGAGTATGAGCAAACAATGGAAAATAACTAAAACTAATCATGGTTCTTGGAAAGTAACTGTATCTAGATGTATTCAAGGTAAAATTGGGAGTCCTGATTGTGCACACAATTTTTTGTTGAAAACACGAAGAGTAGGCATGTGCTTGGAAAACAATAAAAATTTGTTTTGCAACATATAGGTAATCTGTAACCACAGTTATTGAGAATAAGCCAGCAATGCCATATACGTGGTCAGAGAACTATGCAGACCAGGAAACAACCGATTGCATCTTCATTAGCTGATATTTTGAGTTAATATTAGGAAAACCCAACCATTCATGGTTACATCACCGACTGAACAGAAACATACATAGTATATTATTATTTTTTAACATGATCCATGTAGTGGGGATGAAGCAAGATCTCTTAGAATCGTACAGCCAACATGGAACAAATTGACGGTCCAGTCAGGACCTCCAAATAATAGAAAAATGGGAAGCGAAGGAGACGGCATATCTGGGTACTGCTCGGCGGCGAAGGGATCGACGAAGAACAGCATGGTCGTGCCTGATCGTCGTGGGACCGTACGGCGAAAGCCTAGGGTTTCGTCTCTCAGAAGAGAGCGCACGCAACCATCCGAAGAGGCATTGAGGAACTCGTGCAGAGGATGGAGAGGAGGAAGGGGGCCGTTTGGCCCTATTCGTGCCGCCATGCCGCCGGCGGTCGGCTGCCGCCTCACTCCCGACGACGCCAGCGCCACTGCCTCGCAAGGGGAGAGAGGAGGTGGAGGATGAGGACGATGAGGAGGAGGAGGACGACGACGACCACGAGGAGGGCCTCCGCCGCCGCCGTGCCGCTTGCCCACGCCGCTGCCCCTGCTCTCGCGTTGTTTTTTTTATCGATCTAGATCAGGAGGGCGAAGGTGAGAGGTAGGAGGAGTTGGTGGAGTAAAAGGCAGTAGTAGTAGGCGGTGGTAGTTGGGATGGCAGTTATAGACGTAAAACAAAAAGTTACAGTTCAACAATGACCATCTTACGGTCCACACGAGAATCAAACGGGTCAAATCTTTTTTCCTATCATGGACGAGCTGCCCTTCGCGGAAGCCTTGCGGCCTTGTTCTTCTTAAAGCCACGACCGGCAGCAGCTACGTTCGCCTGCTGAGTCCGGCTTCGGCGCCGCCACCAAGGGAGGCCGTCGCCACGGCCCAGACGCCGGGCTTCTTCCGTTGCTGTCAAGGTGGCGCCACGGCAGCAGTGGCGCGATGGTGGCGTGCAGTACTTCGTCGTCCTCCACTGCTGCCGGCTCATCGTCAAGGCCGCCGCCGTCCTTCCCGATGCACGGCGATCCACCAGGAGCCTCCGGCGGGATTGGTGTGAGCAAACCATGTATTAGCATTTAAAATTCTGAATATTGTGAAGCAATTAGAAACGTTCAGAGTTCTGTTTTAACTTTTAAGTTCAGAGCTCTGAATGTTCTGAAACTCTGAATGCTCTGTTTTATTATTCAGAGAATCCCAAACCTTTCTAGCCCGTGGCGCCACCATTTGCATTTTCAGTGTTTCTGATAATTATTTGTCCCTAGAGTAATAATCAGAGAAGTGATTGATTTTAGCTTTCTTATTGCTTTTCCTTTTTTTTATCAGTCCTTTCATCTGATGAAACTGAAAGGCACGTCGAGGGGTACAGAAGAAGCTCTTTGTAATCTGCTTTTTTCAAGTAAATTGTTGCAAAACTAGGATGCAATCATTTTTTTTCTTGAAAGATACTAGGATGCAATCATACAAAGTGGATTCAGGATAACAACTGTTATGCCGATAATTGTTGTAGGAGCAGTTAGTTATTCTTCAGTTATGTAGCCATGCAGGTGGGGTTCTCGTGTTACTCTTAAATTTGCTGCTAAACATTTATGCTTGTGAATTTGTGATATTGCCATCTGAAGTTCTGAAGATGATTGTCGAGCACACTGGTATTCAGGCCCTCAAATTGACAGCAGCTTGTCGAAGGAAGGGACACTGTTGGTGTCCGTGAAGCACACACTACCAAGGAAGCTGGTGGTACTGAGGATGGTTGCAACCTCAATGCTGTAGAGTCGCAGTCGGTGGCGATGACATGGAGAAGCACAACAAACGTCGTGGCATTGAACCCGTAGATGAACAGAGGTTGGCTAGGCATTGCGTCTAACACCTTCAGGGCATTCATGGAGAGCGTAGCTGGTGTGGGCAACATTAGGCTCGTGGAGGTCATGGAAGAGCCGCGGGAGTCGCCATCGACGAGGCACAGCGGGCCGCGCGCGTGTCTCAGTCGGAGTCGCCATCCGCGGGAAGCCACGAGGCGCTGGGACGAGGCGCCCGCGGAAAGCCAACAGGCGCGAGGCCACGTCCGCAAGCGTGGAAGCAGCGGCGCAGGAGGCCATCGGCCGCGGGCTCATCACCTTGCAGCAGCATGCAGAAGAAGAAGAAGCCGTGGCCTGGTGACACCAGCCGCGACGGCGGCGAGCCGTCGTCGCACGCAGCCTCCAGTCCCACTCGCGCCTCCGCAGGGGCACCGTCGTCGCACGCCACGGCCTCCAGTCCCACTCGCGCCTCCGCTCTCCGCCGGAGTCCGCCCCTCGCCGGCTCACCCCCTCCCCCTCCGGCGCCTACGCTCCATGGCTTCTAGGCAAAGATCGAGCAGAGCCGCCGCCTCCGTGTCTGTCCGTGTCCGTGGTAGCTTCCAGAGGAAGGATGCCTGACGTCGAACTAACGTGCCGTCATCAGATGAGAATATGGATGCATATACTTTGAGATTGTGGAGATACACGTGTCCATTGGGCAGTAGGGTCCTTCACGATCAAGAAAGGATCGGGTCCTATACAATTTGCCTCCATAAATAATAGGGTTTTTTTTTTTTTGCTATTGCCCCTATTCTGGGACTCATTTACTCATTTGCCTCCGTTTTTTAACTTTGCTTCGTTTTCTGCATTTGTTTTTCAAAACGAAGTCGCCGTTTACCCCTATTTTGAAGTTCCGTTGGCTGATGTTAAGAAATGGCCTAAAAAAAAAGAAGCTGAGTAGGGGCAGTAGGAAGAAGAAGCTAACACGTGAGGCCCGCGTCAGTGAGATGGTGAGGGGCTGCTGTGGATTTGGAGCCAAGGGTACTTGTGTCTTTTTACCCTGCTCTTAACACCGTTAAGTCTCTTTCACAGCGTAAGGGCAAGGAGAAGTTTCGGATCCGAAAACAGGGGCAAACGAGCAAAGTTAAAAAACAGAGGTAAATAAGAAATTAGGCTCCAAAATATGTGCAGTTGCACAAAAGACCCTAAATAATAAGATAACGGCCGGAGTATCCCATGCTTACCAGGGGGTATCGGTTTTTTTTTGACAACCTTACCGGGGGTATCGTTGCCATGCAGGGGAAATGACCGAAGTATCGCGCAACCGAAGGAAATATCGGCACACGCAGATCGGTTCGGTCAGCCCGCCTTGGCTGCCTTGCCCTGCCCGCAATGCAAACGACGAAATGGGAAGGAAACAGTGAAAGTCTCCTCGCCTTGCCAAAAGGAATTCGTCAGGCGCGGCTCACGCTCAGCTCAAGGATGGCGATGGGCGAAACCCTGCTAGCGGAGTTAACACCCATTCGCTCAAGCAAACACTCTTTCGCAAAAGTGAATTAGCAAGGCAGTGTCATAGTGTCATACGCCCCAAATGTCATTTCGTCAAAGGCAAAATGACTGCTGCTAAGCGATGCTGTCTTGCTTCGGATGGCGTGGGGGCTCTGCAGCGGAACATGGCGGTGCGACACCTTGGGCCTGCCTCCAACAGCCAGCTTTGGCTGAACCGAGCCGGTAGAGCTTACTTCACCAAAGGAACACCGTTCAGTCCCTCATAACCGAGCAAGTCATCAACAACGGAGAGCACAGCAACTAAAAATATTCCATCAATAGCAAGCAACTCCGTCATTCCCAGCCAGCACGCGATTGGCACACTAATTCATGGATGTTTGTAAAAAAAAAAAAAAAAAAGAGTTGACTTGAACCTGTGCCGTTCATGCGCCTCTTTTCATCGTTAGTTGATGATGAAGCAGGGGCACGAGTATATATACGTTATTGCCCAGCGCACTTTCTTTTTAGATAAAGGATAATTCAATATCCGGCCTCTATATTCAATAGATGTACACAGCTAATTATTATAAATTCTCGGATTACAGAACGAAAAGAAAACCAAAGTCTTAAAATTAAGACTAGGACACTAAAGCAAACTGTAAAGCTGCATTCACCCTCTTTGAAATCTCTAAAGCAATCATCTCTAATTTCTTGCTCATCATGGTGAGAGTGTCCTTGGCTTCTTCTTCACGCTGCATTTGGGCCCGGAAAGCGTAACCAATACGATCTCCCGAAAATAACCTGCATGATAGAGTTAGTTTTCATTTTCTTAAAAATAACATCATTCCGGCAAAGCCGATAGTCCAAGCATAAGGCAGCCACCCTAACCCAGATCAAGCTTTTGACCATCTTCTATCGATTCATAAGCCGGTACAAAACATATGGCTTATAGATCTCGGTTGGTTCAAACTAGTAGCAAAGAAGATAATTCTTCACATCAATTTTGCACATGGGCAGTCAAGGAATAAGTGTTGGATGGTATCATTTTTATTGCGGTAGATACACTTCGGCTTCCTCTCCAGCTTTTTCCCAATGAGGTTGTCTTTTGTTAAGGTAACAACTCTTTGCAGGAATCAGAGAAAGATTTTGATTTTTAGAGAAATTTTAATCTTCCAAATCTTTTTATGACGAAAAGGTGGTTGTGTATTAATGAGGTGGAGATGTATTGAGCGAACAGAAAATAACCCAGATTTGGTTAAATTTCATTTAATAAGCCTTCCGCCAATTCGATATTTGATAGCCTTGCTACTAGATTAAGCCACTCTATAAGTTTATTATCCACCAATTCCTCCTAAAAGAGATGTTAAAGGGGCTTGAAGCCATTACTTTGGACACAGTTGCGTGGGGATCAGGCACTATATTATACAAAGCAGGATATTTAACTTTTAGAGGCTTATCTCCTACCCATGTATCATCTCGTAACCTCGTACCGGTTCCATCTTTGATCCGGAAGGAACCATTAGCCAACATCTTATCTTTGATATGCATGAGTCCTCTTCAAAAATAAGAGTCATTAGGTTTGGTTGTCACTTGAGTAAGTGATTTGGATCGGAGATATTTATTTCTTAACAACGACCGCCACATGCCGTCTCGTGTTGAGCAAATTAGCCAACCATTTGGCTAGTAGGCATTTGTTTTGTAATTCTAAGTCGGGAATACCTAGACCCCCTTGGTCTTTAGGACGACACAAGGTGTTCCATCTCGGCAAGTCTATACTTATGTTTATCGATGAACCTTACGTAAGAACCTTGATCCGAATCGATCAAGGTTCTTTAAGACCCTTTTAGGAATCTCAAAGAATGACATCATAAACATGGGTAGACTGCTTAAAACAGAATTAAGAAGGATAAGTCTTCCCCCACAGGATAAGTATTTTGCTTTCTAGCAAGAGAGTTTTTATTAAAATCGTTCTTCAACCTTTCTCCATTCAGAATTCAGGAGTTGTCTATGGTGCATTGGGATCACTAAATACCTAAAGAGATATCCACCAGCATTACAACCAAAGAGATTAGTATAATAAGATTCTATCTCTTTAGCTGCACCATAGCAAAAAATTTCACTCTCGTGGAAATTGATCTTAAGTCCAGATAATTGTTCAAATGCACAAAGTAAGATTTCTAGATTCTTTGCTTGCTCCGGGTCATGATCAATAAAGATAATGGTGTCATCTCGCATATTATAAAATTGACAGGCCATCATCAATAAGGTGGGGGATGACTCCTCTTATTTGACCATCATTTTTTACTCTATTAATAAGAAGAGCTAGCATATCCGCAACGATGTTAAATAAGATCGGTTACATAGGGTCTCCCTGTCTTAGTCCACGTTTGGTTTGGAAGTAGGGGTCGACATCATCGTTGACTTTAATCTCTACACTTCCTCCCGTGACCATACTTTCGACCCACCTACACCATTTGGAAGGGAAGCCTTTCATACTTAAGGTTTGTTGTATAAAAGACCACTTGACCTTATCATAGGCTTTTTCAAAATCAATTTTGAAAATGATGCCATCTTTTTTCTTGGTATGCATCTCATGGATGGTTTCGTGTAAGATGATGACACCTTCCATGATGTTCCTTCCAGGCATAAAGACGGTCTGCAGTGGACTCACCTTTGTTTTGCTATCTTATTCAGCCTATTTATGTCTACTTTTGTGAATATTTTAAAACTTATATTGAGGATACAAATTGGTCTATATCGCTGAATTTTGGTGGCATTTTGAATTTTTAGAATTAGAGTAATAATCTTAAAATTTGGACTGTGTAAATCAAAGGCCTCTCTATGTAATTCAGTAAAGAGTGGTAGAAGATCATCCTTGATTACTCCCTAAAATACCTGATAGAATTCTGTCAGGAATCCATCAGGGCCTGGAGCTTTATTGAAGGGGCTGATGAGGATATCATTTTTCTCTTGGAAAACTTGTGGAATATCTAAATTTTTCTCTTCCACCAGTGTGATGTCTGAATTTTCTGGTAGCCCAAAAAGGTCTTTATAATAGCTAGTAATATGGCTCTTAAGACGATCATCGCCAACAACCACTCCTTGATCATCTTCAAGTTTATAGATATGTTGTTTGCGATGTTTTCCATTAGCCACCAGATGAAAGAACCTCGTGTTAGCGTCACGCTCCAATAGGGTTTTGACCTTGGCTCTCTAAACGCGCTTTTAGATAATGCTTGAAGTTAATCTCTTGATCAGATAGAGGAGAAACCTCAGCTTTCGTATCAAGATTTTCTAAAAGAGCCAACGGAGTCTTCTTCTCTTTTTTGTAGGACCCTGTTGTATGTTTGGCCCAGCCTCTAAGGTGTTGTCTGAGTCTACGGATATTAGACTGCCTACGTTTAAAAGGGGTCGACCCTGTATTTTGAGATTGCCAGATATTTGCAACCATCTCAAAAAACCTTCCCTTATAAGCCAACCCCTCTCAAATTTGAAAGGTCGGTCTTGGGACTGGTGTGTCGACGCTCCTGTGTTAATCACATGAGGGGTGTGGTCAGATATATTCCTATCTCTAGGTTCGACCGTTGTCAATGGGAATTGATGTTCCCATTCTGTACTGACGAGGACTCTATCTAACTTCTCAAAAGTTGGATTGAAACCTGACCCAGCCCAAGTATATTGGCGGCCAGACATCACTATCTCCCTTAGATCCAGAGACTCGATGACAGCATTAAATAGATTTAGCCATTTAGGGTCGAAGTCCCCGAACTCTTATCCTCCGGCGACCTCATTATATTAAAATCCCCTCCTATCATATACAGAAGGGATTCTTTAGAGCAAGTGTTGGCTAGCTCAGAGAGGAATGCACTCTTATTTTGGTGTTGTGCAGGCCCATAGACCAAATATAACACAAACTTAAATACATTTGTTTTCCATCTAAGAGTGAATTTAACATAAAGATCACCCTCAATGGTGGCTCCAATATCGAATACATTCAGGTCGACACCCAAAAGTATGCCCCCGATCTCCCATGAGGTGCCATGGAATGCTAAAGGAAATCATGTCCACCACAAAGATTTTTGAGGACATGATTCGGGATAGAATCCCTTCTAGTTTCAGAGAAAGCTATAAAATTAATTTGCTCCTCCTTAACTAATTCAGCCAAGAATCTGTGTTTAGCCAAATCTGCTAGACTCTCGCTATTCCGAAAACCCCTTTCATTTTATAATAATTTTTGAGGGGGTCTTTGGCTTCCCGGGAAGTTTGTCTTTGTTAGTATTTTTGGCATTATTATATTTTTTCTTACGAGGGAGTGGAGAGAGATCTTGGATTTGATCATACTTCGCATCCAGCAAGTTCTCTTTTAGATCACCACAGGCGTGGCTGAGAACTACTTCAAGTTGGTCTTCCCTTTCATCGTCACTGTTGGTGTTAGCAGTAAAAGATTTTGAAACTCCTTTCTTTTGGTTAGCACGGAGAACTAACCTATCATCCTCTAGATTTTTAATGACCGCTATAGCCTGTGAACTTAGGTTGATGCCTACACTACCAAGGTTTGAAATAACTTGTTTATCCGAAAAGCTAGCAAAAGAAGTACCTGTGATTTCGAGGTTCTTTTTCGTCGTCAACCATTTCTGTAGGGTATGTTCATCCGCCCTCGCTGCTCATCTAGTGCTTCGGCGTAGCTTTTTGATGGCCATCTCCTCAGCTTCAACAGCATCTTGCACCATGTGTTCCCCAGGCCTGACTTCAGTCACAGTTGGTTCCGCAGGGGGAGCTACTATTGTTGTAGGCTCCCCTCGCCAACGTGTGCAGTAGTAGGTGCCGGGGGTGGTGGAGAGTCGGCATGGGGGGTTGATGTTGGTGTAGCGCCCCCCTCACCGGCGTGCTGCACCCCAGTGCTCCCATCGCCCACCTCTACGATAGGGGCATTCGCTGCAAGATCAGTGTTGACATTTCTAACGCCACTTAGTGTTAGGTTGTCATCCCCAACATGGTGCCAAAAATGCTGGTACTAAATGTAACTGCTTCTCTAGAAATGAATATGATATCCGCAAGCGCACAGATAATACCGATGTAGCATTTTAACTGGGAGTAATCTAGGTATCATTATTTATATTTTACCACTGGGAAGAGAATGTGCTGGCTAATGAGCAATGAGCACTGGCACATGTGATAATGGAGAGCTTAACTTTGTCTTTATCTATCTTCTCAATACAGGGTAAGTGTCATATAAAATATAGAAATGAATAGTGATTGACATAAGATAAATGAGAGCTTTTAGCCACATGAAATAACGATAACCATCTCAATAAAGTACTCTAAGTTTATAACACTAGCATGGACTAGGATGATCTAGGGTATAATCCTAAGTTATTCTAACTATAATGTCAAAACATACAATGATTAGTGTAAGAACATCTAGCAATCATGGCGGGAAAAGGTTATATCTATGTATAGTGATATTACCAGAGAAGATCAAGAACATAGCAATCACTTCAATGTAATAGGGGTATTCTGCTAGACCTATACTCGGGAGAAGGAATAAAAGGACTCAACGGGACTGTCACTCCCACGATCTACCTCATGATCCGGAATATAGGGTGCAATCGCAGATAAATACGGTCTAGGCACCATGCCTACACAATATTTACCACTCACCCATCGATCTAATGAGCAAGCGCTATACGATTCCATACATAAACATAATTCTAGTCCAACTATGCTAAACATATAATCAAAGTAAACTAAGAACAATATAATTGAGAACATAATCAAGTAGAGCAAAGTCAATTCTGATATAGTAGAATAGAATAAAGTACTATTCATAGTAGCAAGAACAATGATGAATATTACAATAAAGTAGAGGGGAACTACCAAGAACTCCGACAGATTCGGACTTCAAGATAGGCTTGATTCCCTCTAGATCTATTCCTATGTAGCTATGCTACTAAACTATGGAGCTCTAATTGAGATGGTGGCTCTAGGGCTTCTCTGAATTCTTCAGATGAGAGAATGAACTCTTGAATTGAATGAATTATTAGAGTTTCTCCCGGGGTCAAGGGCTCTGAATATATAGCCCTCTAGGATGCACCATAGCCCTCGGATCAAACCGACATAATCAGACGATTTTTATTCATCCTCAAAGGCGGTGGATGCAGGATCCGCGAGACTCGTTCTCATTGGTGGAGATGGGGAGGCGGCCGCCCCTGCCACCTGGGCGGCCGCCCCTGTGCAGCTGCCAGGTGGGCCCAGGTTTGTAGGGTCACCTTTTGGAGTCTTCTAGAGTATACAATTTCACCCGATCGGTCTTTCTCTCAATGTAATCCTGACATATGGACCTCTTTTGGTTCTTTTCTAATAACCCCCTGTAGAAATAGACAATCACCAAAACTTGTGGAATTCTGTCAGTGTAACCGCTATATCTAGTAGGTGAACAAGTTTTAGTCCTTTCTCTTGCTGCGTTGACGGTATAAAAAGGGTACTTATTTACCGTCAACAATCAGTAGGGGGGCTTCTGTTGGAGTAGAGCCCCCTTGCTATCATGTGCAGTAGCAGGCGTCGGGGTGGTGGAGAGACGGCATGGGGGGCTTATGTTGGAGTAGCGCCCCCCTCACCAGCGTGCTGCGCCCCAGTGCTCCCACCGCCCACCTCTACGACAGGGGTGAGCACTGCAAGATCAGCAGGGGGCTTCTGTTGGAGTAGAGCCCCCCTCGCCAGCGTGGTGCACCCCGTCACACAGCACGCTCCCTCTGTCGGCTTCTGTAGGGGTGGGCGCCGTAGGTGGTGGTGTGGGGCCGCCCGTCGGGGTAGAAGCTGGGGACAGGGTAGAGGCATCGTCGCCCTGCCCCGGCAGGAGGGGGTCTGACGGTGGGTGGGCAAATGTAGTGCCCCCCGAACCCATCAGACCCCCTACCAAGTCAACGTCCTCGTGGCCTTGTAGATCATCTGCTTTGGCTGGAGCAACATCGGTCGAAGCCTCCGACAATGGCAAACCAAAAATAGAAGAAGGGTGAATTTTGTTAGGAGAATCCACCATAGCATTGTATGCTGCCAAATCTTCTTTTGTCAAAGGAGAGTAGCACTTCATAGTAGCCTCTTCATCTGTCTCAATCATTGCTTTGATACTGATCTCATTAAACAGTTGTTCTCAACCCATGTCGAGCCCTGCTTCTACCAAGGATGCTAGCTTCTGGTGAGGTGTGCTCTGAGGAGGAGTCTGAGATTTGCCAGAAGTGTTGTTATCATTTTGAAGATTAGGAGGGTTTGGATCCTCTACCTCTTCCATCTCACTATCACCCCCAAGATTATCCTTGTCCCTACCTCCTTGCAAGTCATCGCCTTTTGGATCAATGGCATCCTCCTGTATAGCTTCATCAGCTTTGAAAAAAGACGGTAGATGCTACTACCGGCAGACATATCAGCCAGCTTAGGGATACGCTTGGCATCCAGTACTGCCACAAGGATACGAACCTGACCAGTTGCCCGAAGAAAAATCATATCTACCTTTTGTGTGGCCCCAATCATAGACCCAACTACCCACAACTGAAGAAAAGAACAAAGCACTCGGGGCACCTTAGTGACTGTGACCCAAACTTGATCCAACACTCTTATAGGTTGGACATCATCGACAAATTCCTTGAATGAAACAGTGCCTTCTTTATTCTTCGTGGTGTGTGTCTCAATTGCAATCATACGATCTAGTTCTTCCTTGCTTGGGAACGGGACAACATAAGAATCGGCCCCTTGCTCTTGCACCTCCCACTCCCAATGAACAGGGATGACCCTGGCCAGCTCTGCCTTTAACAACTGAGTAGAGACTTTGCCCACCTCAACTGTGATGAGAGCTGCAATGGACGACTGAGCTAGATTAATAATTTGATTGTTTCTTGCCGCCTGGATATGGAAGAAACCTGTCCCATCATCCCCAGCTCCACAATAAGCCATAGTAGGTTTAGGGCCATGGAGCAGTGGGCACTGGTTTGTGGAGTGTTCCTCGCAATAGATGGTACACTCCAGCTTTACTGATTGCTCCTTTCTCTTTCTCTTCTGCTTGCCTTGTTCTTATGCCAAGACCCCAGAGGTCTCCTCCGCTATAACATGACCATGTCCATGATCGGCCACCTCAGTGGCTGTAGGAGCCCAACGATCCACCTCTAAATTGTCGTCATGTCCCGGGATCACGGGATCGGCCGCAGGTCTGGGATTAACACGACCACGACCCCATGCATTCCCCATTCCAGCCACTCCAGCAGGTGGAGGCCACCACGCCTAGCAGCACCTGCCGAGGGTGGCCCTCCACGGTTCCCATGGCCACGCCCTTGGCCGCCGTTGCGATCGCGGCCATCAGCAGATCCTTGGCCGCTGTCATGATCGTGGCCTCGTCCTCGGTTGACCTGTGCGCCACGGCTAGGGCACCCCCTAAACCGTCCTCCTCCAGCCATTAAGGCATCACAGTAGGAGATTGTCGGAGTAGAGGCAGAGGGAGTCGGTGTGGAGGCGTAGGGGGTCGGGGTCGAAGTGGAGGCGTCGGTGTCGAAGAGTCTTGGATTGACAAGTCTCCTTTTAGGTTTGCACACCGGCTCCAGGTCGGACTGGGTGTTCGGCTGCACCAGGTTGGACCGGGGATTCGGTCGCACCAGGTCGGACCTGGGTTGGTCAGACTTCCAGATCCAGAGACGATGCCTCGATTAGTCTGATTCCCTATACCCGTAGCTTCACCGTCACCGTGGCATCCTTCCTCTGACTCCGTTTCCCCACCTGTTGCGTGTTCCTCCCCGACCGGCTTGTTTTGCATCGCCGGGATAGGGGCACAACCTGCGGTATGCAATGCTGGAAGGATAAAATCCCCGAGAGTTGCCGCTGGTGTGATACGCGGTGGAGGTAGTGGTCCCTTCCATAGCCTCTTCCATGGAGCCAGAACTTTCCTCGGAGATGATGGAGGAGCTTTCAGCGTCGGCGATAATGACGACTTTGGATGAAAAGCTTCAATTGTGACCACCTCTTGCCTAAAATCTGGCTGTGGTGGCCTTTGCAAAATAGCCTCAGCATCCCCTAGATCATCATAGTCCTCCTCGGATTCGGAGTCCCAGAATTTTCCAGATCCTTCGCAAAGATTCAATGAAGAACCGAGCTGCATCTCATGACCTAAAAGGGTCATCATTCGCTTCCCATACTGCGAATCATGATGATGAGTATCCTTTGCGGTAATTCTTTTTAGTGCATGTCTGACCGATGGCACTATTGACACCATTTACCATTGCCTGCAAACACTAAAAAGAAAAACTGTGCGCAAAACAAAGCAAGAACAGAAAAGAAAAACATAATTGAACCGGGTTATTGTATGTGTTGCGGAGGAGGGGAACCGGTGCGTGATCCCAGATCGATCCAGCACTTGATCCCAGGCCGAATCTGGCAGTGGCGGCGCCCGAGACCTGCAGTCGAGTCGTCGCAGTCGAATCATCGCAGGCGGCAGGCGGCTTCGGATCCACTGTGGCACGAGGACGCGCGAAGCGCCGCGGGGTGGATGCGGCGGCACACCAGATCTGGCCGCTAGCGCCGACCGGCAGCTGGTGGTAGACGGCGGGTCCTGTCAAGTCGCCCCAGATCGCCTCAATTTCCCCCTCCGCTTTTCCGGCTCCTGCCCAGCGCACTTGTCGAGAAGATGGTACGTGCAGTTTTTTTTCGAGGTCAATTAGAGGGATCAAAGTGATCACCACCTACTTTCATTCTAACAGATGCCAGCAAGCCGGTAAGTAGAAGAGGTGGTGCAAAGCACCGGAACGGCTGCTCGGCGTATGTTCACTGGCAGCGTTACCGGTGCACGCGCTGGATCGGGGAGCACTGTAGCAACACGTGGGCAATGCACAGCGCGTGTGGCACTGTAGCAGCATGTGGGTTCTGTAGTAGCGCGTTTGGCACTGTAGCAGCGCGTGGCCTGGTACATTTCTCCTATCTATTGCGAATCATTTTCACATACAAACATGGAAAACTCACCAGATAATCTTCATGTGCCAAATTCATCGTATCTACCCTTAATCTCTTGCTCTTCATGCACATTATGCACGAGCAGTTTCTATTTTGCACCGACCTCCATGTGAAACAGCTGCTAATAATAGCTGAGCGAGCTCCACCACCGGGCCACTAACTAGCAGCAAGCCTTGCCGACTCATGCACGCATGTAACAATTCACCAACGCCTGTTCAAGTACAACCAGTTGCCACTATCTCCTTGCTATCAATACCCATCATCAGTTACCAACATCATCTTCAGTGGTCATAATTCAAAGCAGCCGCATTGTTTATTTGAACAGCGATTGCTAACTGCAGTGACAAGCCTTCAGTGCCACCGCGTGAACGTCCTTTCAGCTGCCTGCCGTGCCTATATAAGGAGATGACCTATGCTCTTGCCTTGCATCATTTCTTCACCTCTCGACCAGCGACCTCCTCCTCTCCCACCGCAACACTGCCGCCAAGTTGTCTTCATCAGCGACGTCGTCCCGGTGCTCGCTATTTGTTGACCCGTGGCTGCAGTCTGCTGTCTCGCGCGTGGATCAAACCAAGCTGGTAATATTCTACATATAATAGTCGTTTCATCTTTATACATGGAGCCACCGGCCGCCGTGCTCGTGCTCTTCTGATCTCCTTTGCACTTCACGATTCATCCTTTTTGTTCTCTTCCATCCAACACTAGTTGTCGCAAGATTGTTGGGGGCAGAGTGCTGGAACAACAAGCCACGACCTGTGAGGGCAGTCCTGTGTTGTTTCTTCGCCGTAACGGTGAGGTTTCTACCTTCAAGTCTTGATCACGTTCAGTTCCGAATCCTACTAATTGACAAATCATGTTCTTTTTCCCCACTGCGGCGTCATGGCACGACGAAGTCTCGCTGTTTTGACACGAACTTGTCATCATGGCTTTCCAGTTCTTCGTCATCGATCGCCACTCACCGTTGCTCCAAACGCCGACCATCAGCAGGGTGAGAATCATGTCTAACTATTCATCACTTGGCCACGTGCTCTGTATATATTTATAGTTCCACCGTTCCTTTGGCATCCTGCTATCCGAGCCGTTATTACATTCTGTACATATATTCATCCTGCACAAAATATATGTAGCTGAGGTCCATTGATACTCCACAATATTTATTATGAAATCCCTAGGAATTCCTTACGTCCATGGATGATTTGCCACACAAATCCAAGACCAGCATGCATGTTTCCAGACAAGTTTTGTATGTGTCCAAGTCATGCCTATATATTATATCGGAACTTTCTCCTTTAAACAAATATATTCATTATACTTATCTCTTGACCGTCGATCAATTAAACATCAAGCATCCTCTTGCTAGCCTTTGTTCCTGCTTTCCACCAAATTATCAATCATATACATGTGCATATATAATCCAGTCTAAACAAATGATCCAGTAGATGGCATTCATATTGGCCGCCGGAAATATGCAGAACGTCTATTCCTATCCTCATGCATGTGCCGACGCTTGCACTACAGGCTCTGATCCCGTACAAAGTTCTTTCCATATAACAGTGCATACATATATATTCAACACGTGCAGCAGCCTCTCATCTTGATGCTGTCACTTCATTACGTTGATGCCATATATATTCTTTTCGTCCATAATATAATTCTAGTATTCCTATAAATATCCCTATATAGCAATCTTAACTCATGTTCTTTTTATTATCTTGCTCTCGTTGTCATCCTTCATGATAGCCTATGATTAAACCCCTAAAACTTCAAAAGCTCCATTTAACCCGTTTTAGGTGTTTTTGCGCTCACACAATAGACTCATAGGTTAGGAACCTTTATAGCTAGTTTTTGTAATGCTTGGTGTATTGTTTTAGGGTCACTTTCAGGTGCTTGTGCCAGTTGATTGCGATCGGTAGAAGGATCTATGCGAGGATGGTTCAGAACGGAAAGTTGGATAGTTGGAGCGAACAATTAAAGGCAAGTGTAACATGAGCTTCCTTGATTACGTAATAACCATTTAATCACCTTTTCATATGCATGTGTCTAATATGATGCTAAGGACTTTACCTAGTACTTTGATATCCTTACTCCTTGTTTACCCAGGGTTTATGCATATGGTTAGTATTGCTTAGCTTTGCAATCATCAACTTTTATAATGTTAATCTTGACTAATGACTTATGGAATCAATGGTTAAAATGGTGCTTTTGAGCAACATGGCAGAAGGGGGGCTAGAGCATTGGGCCTTGTTGGGTGCTCTAGTCTACCCTCCGTAAGGACTTAATCTTAAAGCGGCAACCCAGGACATCCGTATAGCCTTGAGAATCAAAGTGGCCACGATCTTAGTCGTATGGCTAGTTTTCTCTAGCTTGTTAGTAGTTACCGAATTATTTCGGCGCAAGAGGGGGGCCTAGGTTGCAGAATGGCTTCTTGCCTATCAAGATGTGTGCTGGACTACAGTCACAGGTGTGCCAGTCTTGAAGGGGGGCTCCATTCGCCTAGCTGCTGAAACCTCACGGCTACTAACTTGTTAGGGTAATTAGTGAAAGGCTTCATAGTGAGACCCTGCCGACTTACCTTAGAAGTGGGTCAGGAGGCTGATCACCTCGGGCAAAAGGGAATCGCGACTCAAGGTGAAAGTGTACACCTCTGCGCAGAGTTTGATCAAGCCGATATATCAACCGTGCTCACGGACACGAGCGGCCAGGATCCTTTTCGAGATAGATGGTTCTATGGATGGTTTGGGGCATGATGATAATTATTTAACTATAATCGCTTTGGGAGCCCTAATCATAACTTAGCAATTTAGGCTTAATAAATAAAATGTGACCAGCTAAAAGTGCTTACCGCAGTTCAACCGTCTCGAGCCTTTTGAGCCTTGCATCCCCTCATGTTATACTTGCTGAGCATGGTGAGCTGACGCTTGTTGTTATTCACCAATAAAAATCACGGATGGGTACCAGATGGCGGTTCAAGTGAGGAGTTGCCAATAGAGTTCCATGAGTACTAGGCGAGTGCTGCCCCAGTCAACCGTCCTTGTGGAGTATGGTGACCCCAAGACTAGGATTAGGAATAGTTTCCATTGTACTCTGATATATATAAGTCTTATTGTAAATATGTGTTGATATTTAATAAAGCATTGCTTCTGAATTTTACCATATTTGTCACTATATGTGTTGTGTGGACATCCAGGGCACACATATAGTTAGTGCTTGGTATTCTTTGGAAAACCAGGTGCTACACTCTCCCTCTTCCTTTCTCTCCAACCCCGACAGCCCAACTCGGCCCGCCAAGCTTCCTCCTTCTCTGCCTAAACCGAGTCGACCCAAAACACCGCCGTCGGCCCAGTTCTTCTTTTCCTTTCTCTCCAGCCGAATGGCCCAGCTAGCCACCTCGCCGGCCCATTCTTTCCTCCCTCTTTTCTTCTGGCCAGCCCAGTCCAACAGCGCAGCCCGCTCCACTCCGCGCGCATGAAGACAGGCCAGCCGCCGCAGCCACTGACACCGCGACCCCGCACCGGCCCCAACTGTCATGAGCCAACCACTCCCTCTCCTCTGCCTTTTGCCCGAGCGGGAGAGAGCACCGCTGGCACACCAATTCTCCTCCGCCTCGGATCCCTTGGATCCGAATGCTAGGCCCTGGAGCGTCCACGTCACCGCGAAACAGCCGGAGCCGACAGGCCTGTCAGGGACGCACCGCGCCACGGGCGTTTTGCTCTCCCGCGCGCAATGGATGCCCTGACACCGTACCTGGCTGTCCCCCGCTACTCCACCTCAGTTCCTTGGACGCGAAGGTGAACGCAGGAGCACCAGCATCATCTCTCGCTGCCAGCCAGGCCCCATCGGCTCCTCGACGCCCCTCAGCCGTCCGATTGGCGCGGACGCCGAGGATGAATGCCACCCACTAATTCTGCCGCCCACCTATAAGTACGAAGCCCTCGGCACCCTAGGGCTCCTCCACCCCCACCGCCGCCTGCGGCTCGACCTAAACCACACCACCAATCGCTAGAAGAAAGACGAGGAAGGGAAAGAGAGAAGAAGAAGAAGAAGAAGGCGGGGAGGAGCCGCCGCCGCCGAGTAAGAAGGGGACGCGCCGGGAGGAGGAGCCGCGCCGGAGTCCCTGCTGCTGACGAGTCGCGATGGGGAGATGAACCACAAGCGTACCACGACCGCTTCCTCGCCACAACGTAGCCCGACGCCCTGCTACTTCCGCTACCCGATCGCCTTCTTCCTCCACTACCACGATGAGCACCGCCGTCTCCTTGTCCAAACCCACCTTGCTTACACCGGTCATGGTGCCTCGGCGCGGAGACTGTGGCCATCACCGGCCTCGAGGCACACGTGCACGCACACACACATGCCCGACCATAGCCCTTGGACTACGGCATCACCATGCGCCACGACCTCGTCCGCCATGCCCGCCGCTGCCGCGGCCACTCCTGCCGTCGTGCGCCATCGTTCCCGGCCACCTTGGACACCTCTTGGACCCCTGGACCCCGGGATTCCACCCGCCATGGTGGGGCGCATCCCATGCGCACGCCATCGGCGAGGGGCGACCCCGGTGGTGACCTACCCTGACCTTCCCACCGGAGATGGAGTCCGCATGGGGCGCTCTGGGAGCGCCACTATGGCGCGATTGCGCCGGCCAACTTCGGCTGCCTCGCTCGCCGAGGCAGCATCGTGAGCCACGCCGCGGGCCGCTGCACACCGCGGCGTCCCCGATGGAGAAGATGGAGCTTGAAGCCTTCTCCTTTGACGTCTTGCCGGGCGCCACCATGACCGCCGGCGCCGCCGTGTGCCGCCGCCGCGCGTCTTGGTCATCACCAGCGAGCCGAACATGGCCTTGACAACACCAATCGAAGTTCTACACCTCCAATTGTACCCGGTCCGTGCTCTTGTTTGCTGCCGCGGCGCGCCGCCGTCGTCAAGCCGCCGTCGGTGCGGCAGAGCCGAGACTCGCCCCTGCAACTGCCGTGCTGGAACCTCGCCATGCTCGCCATGAAGCGTGGAGCCCTTGCGCTCGCCGACATGGCTCGAAAGCCGCCAGGTCGTCGGAACACCCCACCGTGCCACCGCCGGCCGTGCCTCGGCCGCGCGCCGGGCGTGGGATGGAGACGGGAAAAGGGGGAGTGCCGGTGTAGCGTCGGTGGACTAGGTCCGTGTGGACCGAGCCTGCTTGGTGGGTCCGCGTGCGCCTGTCCACCGTGCACCGAAGCCATAGACCAGCTGCACCCCTTGTGATTTCCGTGAACCCGGTCCTGGTGGACCAAGCTGCTGGCGGTGAACCCCACTAGCGCCAGTCCACCGTGAACCATGCCCGTACACCCCAACCCGGTTCGAACCCAGTGGAGTGACGTGGCCAGCGCTGGTGCCACCACGTGTTCGGCCCGACCCAGCCTAGGTCCAGCCCATCGGCCCATTGGCGGCCCAGTTACGGCCCATTACCGGCCCATTGGGCCATTGACTTGGTCAACGCTGACGTCAGGAGTGATGTCATCAGTGCTAATGTAAGCATCCACATCATCGGCCACGCCAGCGCCACGTCAGCAGAACCTGTCTAGTCAGCCGCCCTCTCTGTGACACGTGGTGGCCCCTGTGATGCCACATGTTAGCCTATTATTTAACCCCTGTTTAATATTTTCTTAATATGATTTTAGCTTTAGAAATTCATAGCTAATTCATCGTAGCTCCAAAAAATACAAACAAAGTACCTAATTTTTCTATAAATCGAGCTCTATAACTTGAAGCTATGATTGAGTGCATTTGGTTCTTCCATATTTTATTTGCTTCTTTGTGAACTCTATAGGAGTCGCTAACGCGACTATTACATTTTTGTTTTAGAGCCGGACGACGAGCAGGACTTTGACCAGGATGACTACGAGTACGACGAGGAGTTAGGAGACGATGACACAGGTGCCACATCCCATCCACTTTCCTAGATCCCATTATGCATTGCAATACACTTTACTTTCGGCAATACAATTATATACCTATGATCGGTTGCAAGGTAGTGTTTATACTTGTTCAACCCTACCTTGACTTGACTATCACCTTGCTACCGCTGTTAGGCTAGATTCGCGCTTACTATTTTTTGCTCTCTTATTATCTCTACTACGCTTTATATCTATGATGTAAGGCATGGTGGATATAAATATTATATGGGCGGTATTATGGACTTGATCGTGGAGAGCGTGCTGCGTGAGTCTTGGGTGAGTGATGAGGGTTGAGTCGGCTGAACAGTGATTACGACGAGCTTCGAACGAGCCTTGCCGAGGGGATACGGCCTGGGTATCCCCGCTGATTGATTACCTATGGCGGGTAACTAGTTTGGTTTGAGGTGTTCCATGGTATGAGCTTCTAGGAGTGGAGCCTTAGGAATGGGGTGCTGTGGCAGCACGTTAAAGATTAGCCCATACAGGGAAGACATCGCTGTTTGGCCAATACCTAAGGACTTGAGGGCTAGTGACCGGATCATTGGATGCCTACTATCCAGTCGCTCTCTAATGGGGGGAGGCAGTCTAACCATCTGGTAGAGCGAATGCCATTACTGCCAGGTGTAAGCGGATGTGTCGGGAGGTACGGGCTGAGAGTGCTCACACCCTCCTTGACCAACATAGTGACCCCTTGGCCTGGTACTATGTCTCACAGTCTCAGCGGCTAGGATCGAGAGGCAGGATGGTATCTGCTCTGGGCTTATGGCGATCGATATCTGCCTAGATGATGATCGCATCGATGATGGCTATCTTGTGGATTAGTGAAACCTCTGCAGAGTGTATGGTTGATCGATCGATACATATGCCGACTCGTTGGCTATGGACCAGTCCCGTGTGATGCTTGCTTGTCTAGGAGAGGAGTCTTTTGCCTTTCTGGGATGAGTGCGTGGCGTTGGGATTGATTCCGGCTGTGAGCCTCAGGAGGCTGTGGGCCGCTGAGGCATGGCGAGAGGGTGTTGCTCATGTCGACCACGCGTGACGTGGAAGGGGGTGTGTCGTGTGTGGTGTGGTATGGAAGGGATGGATGATGGATTGGGAAATGGATAAAAATTTGACCAACTATATATATTAAACATGGTTACTAGTTGCATAGGAAACCTCAGCGCCTTATAGGTTCCCTTGTTATACCCTGTATTTACTTTTATTGCATCCAATTCCACATACAATCATAGGGTGGGAATGTGGTCAGTACACTCCATACTGATACTTTGGATAAACAGGTGATGAGTCGGACTACAACTATGACGATGATAGCTTTGAGGATTAGTGGGTCTCGTTGCTACGCTCAAGTGATGGAGATCATGTCGCTGCTTCCGCTTCTATCTTCAGCTGTTCTGG
This sequence comes from Themeda triandra, assembly GCA_018135685.1. Lineage (NCBI taxonomy): Eukaryota > Viridiplantae > Streptophyta > Magnoliopsida > Poales > Poaceae > Themeda > Themeda triandra. The sequence goes on from JAENPR010000911.1 coordinate 99,670, forward strand.
ATGTTTACTTTTCCGCATCATTCTGCCTGTGTGGCGATGGAATAAGATAATGTAATCCTGTACTATTTACTATTTCTTAGACGATGTATGGAATGCTATCAGCTGAACTATTGTAATGTGATGGAATATATCTGTCGTATTACCCTTGATTCTGTGAAATTCCCTTTGCGGAATTTGAGGATGTTTCAATGGTATAAGAGCCGACCCTTGTGGTTTCATGGGCGCGTGTCAGTTGCACGGGCATGGTGCGCATGGCTGGTGTGGATCTGGAGTGGTCACACAGCATGGCACATGCACTGGCACTGGACACACGGACGTGGCCACGAGGGGACATTCCTGGCCTGGGGTTGACCGACGAGGACGTTGGTCTCCTAAGGGGGTGAGGATGTAACATCCCAGCCGAAGGCTTAACAGAATTAATAGGATACTCATACCAACAAGTTGCAACTTCTTTTTGATCTCCGTCAGCCAATCATCAGCAGCAATTGGATCACTGTTCTTCCCATCGAAGATAGGAGGGTGCAGTTTCAGAAACCCTTCAAGCTTCCACTGAAAGTCATTGGGCGGACCACCAGGACGGCGGTTTGCTCCATCAACCAGAGCAGCAAGAAGCTAAGTCTGCTGTGCCATGATTTCAGCTAGGTTTGGCGGCGGCGACGGTGGAGCATTGCCGCCTCCACCTCCAGCTGGCACCTCCTCTCCACCACCTCCTCCTGGTGCTTCCTCTCCACCTCCTCCAATCGGCACGTCTTCGACTGGAACTTCCTCTCCACCATTATTGTTGACTGGTGGTGGGGCCACCTCACAACGGTCATCATCGCCCAGGTTGAGATTGTGGCCGCGGCCACGTCCACGACCACGTCCACGTCCACGACCTCGACCATGGTTGCGGGCACCATGCCCCATGGCTGGCACTGGGGACGGGGAACGGCGTTCAAGGCGAGCTAAACGGTGGGTTGACATCTGTGACACGGACCACAAGAGTTTTAGTACTCATAACATAGATTATTATATAATTCAATATAATTAAATGATTTCAACAATTTAAGGAAAAACATTTTATCTATCCTACACTCATGCAAAGAAGCGATATGAACCATAAGAAGCGATAAAATTCGATCACTCATTACATGGGTGGAATATATATTTTATAATATAATAATGGTTCTGGCAGGGTTCGTTCTACGCATGATAACTCATGGGGGTACATCTTGACCTCTACTACTCATAGGGATACATCATGACAGCTTACATCTCATGGAGGACCACTACATGACTCATGACAGATCTGAACTCATGACTGGTGACTACTCATCTATGCTAGAGCTCGACTCTTGACCGTGCAGAGTCCATTCAGTCACACCTACTCCTGGTGGTGGACTGCTGGAGGGATGCGCTCACCAGCAGCTCTTATCTCTGCTCTGGTCCTGTACAGGCACTTGGCGTAGGTGAGGGCTTCATCGTGCTCCTCAGTGGGCTTCACTCCAGCGGCTGGTGGGCAGTCCTTCAGGTTCAGAGTTGATTCGCCGATCTTGAATGTCTCCTTCTTAGGCTTCACGCGCTTGTGTGGGGGCAATGGCTTCTGAATTTCTTCAATCCCCTTGCATTGCTTCTTGTCAGACATTGTCCAAGCTACTTCGGTCAACATGACCTTCTCACTGAGAAACTCGTTCATCCTCACAGTGTTGATGAGGTGACCCTGGTTCCTCACGGCTTTGACCTTCTGCTCCTTCAGCTCTCTTGCTAGGGCCTGGTTGCTATCATGGAGTGTGTGCATCTGCACTCCATAGCTTCTCGACTGCTCTCGCTCTCTGGCTAGGGCTGCACTCCTCTCCTTGAGGTCTCTCTGAAGTTCCGGCACCTTGCAGTCCAAGTACACATTCCCGTTGCCTATATCTATGGTCTTATACTGGAGATCAGCTATTTTGGCCTTGTGGTCGATTTGTTGGCAGATGAGGCAGTCTTGCAATCTGGCTATTGTCTCTCACAGCTTGGCATTTTCTTCGGCTCCCTTCGCTAACCACTCCTGGTGATCCAGGAAGAGACCACGGTCACGATGGGTCTTCTTCTCCAGCTCCTCAATGTACTGATCCTGGTACACCAGGTGGTAACCAGAGGCACGAAGACAGGGGTCTTCCTCAAAGCTGGCTCTGATGAAGGCCTCGACAACTTGCGCTTCAGGGTTAAGCTCAAGGTGGAGGGCTTGAGGAAAGAGGCGATACTCTATCGCCTGCAAGTGGTGGAGAGCTTGGTGGGAGGTTGATTGAATTCCTTCCTCACAAGTCTCGTCCTCCGACATCTCAGAGAAAGCAGGTACTGAAGGCAGGGTCAGACTTGTAGGGACTTCCAGCGATGTCTCTCCTCTATGGGCTAACCTTTAACGTGCCGCCATAGCACCCCATTCCCAAGACTCCACCTCCCAGAGGTTCGCACAATGGAACTCCTCAGTCCTCACATGTACCTGCCACAGGTACTCTCATAAAGTGGGGCACCCAGGCCGTATCCCTTCGGCAAGACTCGCTCAAAGCTCGTCGTAATCCCTGTCCGGCTGACTCAACCCTCACCACGCACCCAAGACTCACGCAACACTCCGCTCATCACCAAGTCCGGCATCCCAAGCCAAACCATTCCTATGGGTTCACCACTCGCACCTCATATACAATGCGAAGTGGAGTTATAATAAGTATGGTGATGATATATGCAAGCACGCAGAAGGGTGGTAATATATAAGTGCGAGCGCAAGGCTGGGTAACATGGTAAAAGGCTTTGAACAAGGTAAATATAGCTTAGGCAATAGCATACATCATATACTAGCAAAGGAATAAATATAAAGCGCTAGCAATTCTAAACATGCAATGTCTAATAGGATTCTTTAAAATAAAAGTGTTGACATGACACCTGCGATGTCGAGGAAGTAGTGGTACGAATACGGTAGTAGTGGTACAAGTCCGCCTGTAGTGGTACAAGTCCTCCTCCGTAGTCATTCAGTAGGTTCTCTCCCTTGAGTTCGTAGTCTCCTTCCTCAGATCGTTCCTCTCCCGAATCGACTCTAAAACCAAAACGTAATAGTCGCGTTAGCGACTCCTATAGAAGCCACAAAGAAGCAAATGAAATATAGAAGAACCAAATGCACTCAAACATAATCTTAAACTGTAGGGCTCGATTTTTGATGAATTTACATATAAAGATCATAATTTTTGGAGCTCGTATGAATAAGTTATGAATTTCTGAAGTTTATTCCATTTTCTAAAAATAATAAATAGTCGATTGATATGGGGCCGACACGTGTCAGCACGGGACTAGGCCATGTGGCGTCTGTAGGTCCAGCTGATAGGTGGGGCCAGGTGATGTCAGCATGAAATCATGATGCGGTCACCTGTTGACCGGGTCAACCTTAAATGGGCCGAGATGGGCTGGACTGGGCCGGAAACGGGCTTCCTGGGCCGGGCTCGGCCCGCCACATGATGCGCTACGGTTGCGCCACGTCACCAACTGGGCCTGGTCTGGGCTCCGTCTTCGGTGTCAGCGCGTGACACTGGTCCATGGTGAACCACAGTTGATGGTCCATGGACCACAAGCGTGGTTTATGCTGAACCCAGTCCACCCAACGATTCCAATGATATGGTCCACATGCCTTTGGTCTACGGAGTTATCTCCAGATGGGGTCTCGGTGTACAGATGCGGTGCACAGTGCATGACGACCGAGTCCATTGCCTCGTCCACCTTCATCTCATCCCCTTCCCGGCTCTAGCTTGCCGCGACGAACATGGCCGCCGGTGGCACGGCGGCGCGCCTGGGCACTGTGGTGATGCTCAGGCCGCACCGGTGAGCGCACCGGCACTGCGACGGTTTGGCAAGCACAGTGGGGTCTTCAACGAGGGTCGCACAGCACACGGCAATGCTTATCTGCGTCAACACGGTGGCGCATAGCAACACGACTGGATGGTCTGCTCACAGTCCAATTAAGCACGGGGCGGTCGATTGGGGTCTTCGAACGATGAGTCGGCTTGACGATGGTGACCATTTCACACGACGGTGCACCATGCGAGTAACAAGCTCACGGCAGAGCTCCAGCGGGACATCATTACTGTGACGAGGGCGTCTCGGGGCTCCTCGAGTTCCATCTCCTTCACGGCTAGATGCACAAGTTCAAGGCGGGGCTCGTCGGCACGACAACACGACGCGAGGCGGTAGGAATCGGCCAGTGCGGATGCGCCACGACGGCGACACGGCGGCGCTCCAAGAGCGGCGGCCCTAGCAAGTTCAAGGAAATAAGGGTCAAAAGGTGTCATCTTCTCCATCCGGCGGCGTGCAGCGGTCCGCAGCGCTGCTCGACGATGCAACCTTGTCGATTGAGGTGGCCGGAGCCAGCCAGCGTGAATCGCGCCACGGCGGCGCACCAGGGTGGCGCCGTGCGGACATGGTATCCAGCATGAGAGGTGGGTGAGTATTCTCTCATGGTCATCTTCCACCGACGGCATGTGCACGGGGTGCGTCCCGCCGCAACGGTTGAGGAACCGGGGTCCAAGCGTCCAAGGGGTCGGCTAACTTGCCGAAATGGCAGCGCTCTGTGGCGGGCATGGCCACGGCGGCGCTCATGGCAGATGGGTCCACCGGCGTGTGGTGGTGCCGTAGTCCTAGGGCTCAGGTTGGTCTGTGCGTGTGTACGTGCGCGTGTCCATGATGCCGATAACGGCCCTCGCCTATGCGCCTCTGGTGCGAGGCGCCATGGCAGCTTATAGCAAGGCCGGGGTTTGGGTGAGGGGCATGGCGACGTACCCGCGTGGTAGAGGAAGGTGAGGGCTCAGATTAGCGTCGCGGCTCGAGTGTGTCCCGCGTCGTCATTGGTGTAGTTGTAGTAGTCGTAGTTGAATCGGGGCAGTGGGTCGGCGGCATCAAGTTCTCCGACAAACTCTTCTTACTCCAGCGGCATCTTCCTCTTCTTCCTTCCTCCTCCTCTTTTCCTCCTTGATCACCCAACAGGGCTGAAATTTAACTGATAGAAACTACAGATCCTGAACTACACAATTAAGCAACTGAAAGTAACAAGTCCAGCTCAAAGACTGGCTCTCACAGAAACTTTGCTAGAAAGTAGATCAGGCAAAAAGAAACCTAGCAACAGCTCCTCAACAAGATAAACTATAGAAAAGTAATCTTGAAACACACAAGACACACGTATTTATCCCGTGGTTCAGCTCGCCACAAAGGCTTGCCTAAGTCCACGTTGTTGAGGTATCCACAAAAGGATTAGACGTCACCACAAAGGTTGGTCCTTTCCTCGTTTTCAAGTCAAGAGAGTGAACTCTTGAAGTGAGGGGTAATTTCTTTGCTGCAGAAGATGGTTACAAACCTTCCAAGGTCACCACACAGGTTGGCAACTCAAGGGCGATGCCTAGCTGGCTAGGAGCAAGCTCCAAGAGTTACAAACCCTAGAACCGCCGGCCAAACATGAACCAAATGCTCTTTTGACAGTGGGAATCAATAGATCCACTCTCCAAATGAGGTTTGCTGCCTTTTCTCTCAAGATTTGATGGTTGAAATCAAAGGATTGCTTAAGGGATGGAGGAGCAACAATGGAGGAGTGAGAGAGTGTTCTTGAGCAGTTCTGTGTTGAGCAGAATGGATGGGGAAAGAAGATGACCGTTGTGGGCTGGGCCTGCTGGTTAAATAGGTCCAAGCCCAACGGTCAGAATGAAGGGCGGCAGTGCCAGCCTTCAAAGGGCGCCAGTGGCGGCCTGGCCAAAACAGTGCTAATGATGTGAATTTTTGCTGGCTACTTTTGGCTAAGTGTGAGGATGCTTGAAATGGAACTTTGAGCATTTGGTTGCACAGTTGGTCAACTGATCTAGGATCCCTCTTTATAGTATGACTTTTCCTAAACTCAATATTCAAAATAAAATGAATTTTAAACCTTCTAGAGTCAAGTCCAGCCATCAATTGCAATTGGGATTCCCGCGACCTGTACATCATCCTCAATCTATGATTCCCTGCGTTTCATCTCAACAATTCTCATTAGCTCTCTAATTTGGTGGTCATCAATGCCAAAACCCACTTTAGGGCTTGATTGCACTTACACTTCAAGTGGACTCCTATTCATTCTTCAACATTTGCTTCTCCCCCTAAATCATCACATTTTTAGGTGTGTTTGGGGCCTCTCCCTAAATCCATGCCTACAGTGGGGTGCTGGTAGAAGTGTCACAAGAAAAATCGTGATGCATATGACAGTAGTATACCAGAAAAAATTCACAGCTACTGGCCACAAATACACAGGGCAACACTGGCGGCCTAATGGAGGGCGCCACTACCGGCCTGGCATTTTTTGTCAGATTCACATCAAATTTTACCAACAGAGAACACTAAGGCAGTTGAACAGCAATATATAAAAAGATTAAGCAAGAGCATTCAAATCAAATACATGTGCATATCCAAACTAAATAGAGTCAAATAAGTCACTTATTATAATAAAATAGAGTTTTACTCTAACAATTCACTCCTTAAGCGAAACTCTCAACTCTCATAGGATTGAACATGAAGCTACACACTGTTGCTGCAACTGAAATATTCAAAATTTGATCCCTCTAATTTTCTCCCCCTTTGGCATCAAGTACCAAAAAGTGTAGAAAAGAGGAGAAACCAACTCATTCCTTATCTAAACACCTGGATCAGCCTCTATTGCATGTGTCTCATCATCACCTCCTCCTTGCTGCTCCTGGTGTCTCATCATGGTGCTATAATGTCAGATTGGATTACCATTCAAGCACCATTATTAGCAAACTTGGGCACCTTCTTTTTGCCTTTCTCCTTGTCCATTGCCTTCTCCTTGATCCATTTATGCAATCAAATGGGACTAGATAAGAAATTGTATAAGATGAAGCTGTTAGAAGAAGATGCAAACAGATTTTAACAAGAAGAAAAATTTAGAATATGAGGTAGGAAGCTTGCTAAACCTGTCTTAGCCTCCCCCTAAGGCTGGCACTGCCACCCTCAAGTGCTTCACCACATCATATTCTACTTCCTCATTCTTGCTAACCTATGTTTCAAGCCACTTCTCTTCTTCATCACAATTTCAGAGTTCAAGTCTAGAATTGAAAGCATGGTTGCCTAGCTAAGGATTTGAAAGATTGAGCACAAGAGTTTTGAGAATGTCTTCAACTCTTAAATCATTTCTCAAACCCTTCATGCTCCCCCTAAAAACTAAAATCCATGGCCAAAACATCCATATTACATAGATCGGTGCTGTTGGAATATCATCTTTGCTTTGACCCTGTGGAGGGAGGATAGGAGAAAAGAAAGCAGGAAAGATAGAGAGAGACATGGGCAAGATAAGAAATACAGATAAGAAAACAAGGCCCATGACTCAGCCAAAATTGATAGAAAACTAAAGAGGCTGCCACTGGCGCCCATCATAGGGCCGCATTGGCGGCCTGCCAATTTTGCAGAGATAAAGCTAAAACTTTTTCAACTCTCTTTCTCTCGATATGGACACATTTTTCAAGCATAATGGCCAGTAAGCATACAACAATACAAACAATGGTCATGCTACTTGAATAGCCTTTTCGAAACTGTTTTGAAATGCGCTAAAGCTGAATTTTTCAAACTTTTGCCTATGATACTAGTGGATCAAACAGAGGCATGCCAGATTTCAAACCAAGTTACTAGAATCAAGGATATTTAGTTCACCACGCAGCTCACAAAACCTTGACTCGCTGAGAGGCTTAATAAAGATATCGGCTAGTTGTTTTTTGGTGCTCACATAGTGAATTTCGATATCTCCTTTGGCTTCATGGTCTCTCAAAAAGTGATGACGGATGTCAATATGTTTGGTTCTTGAGTGGTTTACAGGATTCTTTGCAAGATTTATAGCACTTTCATTGTCACACAAAAGTGGGATTTTGGTGAATTAACATCCGAAATCTTAAAGAGTTTGCTTCATCCAAAGTAGTTGAGCACAACAAGCACCGGCTGCAACATACTCAGCTTTAGCTATGGATATGGATACACAATTTTACTTCTTAGAGCTCCAAGACACTAGGGACCGTCCAAAGAATTGACATGTCCCCAAAGTGCTTTTTCTATCTACTTTGCAACCGGCATAATCGGAATCCGAAAAGCCAAGTAGAGTGAACATGGAACCCTTAGGATACCACAAGCCAAAGTTTGGTGTGTGAACTAGATATCTCAAGATTCTTTTAACGGTCGTTAAATGACACTCTTTCAGGTTAGCTTGAAATCTAGCACACATGCACACACTAAGCATAATATCCAACCTAGATGCACAAAGGTAAAGTAAAGAGCCGAACATGGAATGATATACCTTGATATCCATGGCTTTCCCTTTTGTGTCAAGATCAAGATGTCCATTAGTTGGCATGGGAGTGCTGATAGGCTTTGCGTTCTCCGTGCCAAACTTCTTGAGCATATCATGGGTGTACTTGGTTTGGCATATGAATGTCCCTTCCTTCAATTGTTTGATTTAAAATCCAAGGAAGAACTTCAGCTCACCCATCATGGACATCTCAAATCTCTTTGTCATTGTCCTACTAAACTCCACAACATACTTATGGTTAGTACTACCAAATATTATGTCATCGACATATATTTGGCACATAAATATATCATTTCCAACTTTATGAGTGAAGAGAGTAGGATCAGCTTTGCCTATTTCAAAGCCTTGTTTAAGCAAGAATTTCTTAAGGTATTCATACCATGCTCTTGGTGCTTGTTTCAGCCCATAGAGTGCCTTTTAGAGTTTGTAGACATGGTTTGGGAATTTGGGATCTTCAAAACCCGATGGCTGCTTGACATATATTTCTTCTTGTATAGGGTCATTGAGAAATGCACTCTTGACATCCATTTGATGCAGCTTGAAGTCATGATGGGCAGCAAAGGCTAAAAGCATTCAGATTGCTTCAATCCTTGCCACTAGTGCAAATGTTTCTTCAAAGTCCAAGCCCTCTACTTGAGTGAATCCTTGAGCCACCAATCTTGCCTTGTTCCTTGTCACCACGCCATTTTCATCTTGCTTGTTGCGAAAGACCCACTTAGTGCCAATGACATTTGTCTTGGGTCTTTCCACCAAGGTCCATACTTGATTTCTCTCAAAGTTGTTGAGCTCTTCTTGCATGGCCATGACCCAATCCGGATCCTTAAGGGCTTGTTCTACCTTGAGAGGTTCCAAAGAGGAAACAAACGTGTAAATTTGACAAAAGTTAATCAAATGAGATCGTGTTGTTACCTCTTTTTGAATACTCCCAAGAATATTGTCAATGGGACAATCCCTTTGTATAGTTTGTCGTAGCCTTGGATGCTCAACACCTTCTTCTTCTTCTGGACCTTCAGCTTTTTCTTGTTCAAAAATTGGATCTAAGTTGACTCCTTGAACTTGCTGGTCAATAATTGGAGGAGTTGTTGCTGAGGTAGTAGGGTCGTCACTGGCGGCCTCAGGGGTGGCACTGGCGGCCTGCTGTTTTTCAGCAGGTGTGTGCTGCCCTTTTTGATGGAGTACGTTAGCAGAAATTGGTGCAGCAACAACTTGAGAATACTCATCATCACTTGCTTGATCTTCTTGTGGCATTACATCACCAATAGCCATTTGCTTGATTGCCTTACAGCGTGGATCCTCCTTTCCTACAACACTTGAGTCAACTTGCTCTACTTGAGAGCCATTAGATTCATCAAATGTCACATCTATCGCAACTTTAATTCTGCCCAAGGCTTTATTGAAGACACGGTAGGCATGCTCATTTGATCCATAACCAAGAAGAATGCCTTCATCAACTTTAGGTGCAAACTTAGAGGTTTTGGGCCTTTTGTTAAGTATGAAACACTTGCACCCAAACACTCTAAAGTAAGAGACCTTTGGTTTGTTACCGCACTACAAGGAATGTGTCAACTTATGACATTTATGGCGTGACATCTGGTTAAAATGTCACTAAATGAGTGAGTTTATGACATTTGTCTGGGAGGCATGAAAAACTTGTGACACAAACAAATATATGTCACAAAAAACGTCCCAAGCTTGTTGTAGATCTTTGTGCCTGATAACGCTACTAGAAACTAAAATTTTCTCACATGCCTATCGGTTATTTGACTCACATGGAAATACCCATTAATAATTGGAGAAACTAATAGAAAGTTAAGGAAAATCTGTTGATTCCGGTGTAACCTAGAAATAATCTATTCTTTTATAGATTAGCGTGGAGCATGTGATTGCTAAAAACCTAAAATTTCCCTATGGCCTTGGTCTTCGTCAATAGAGAAACAATAATTACACTGTCGATGAAGTGTTTACCAATAGAAATTAGACAACCACATAAAAAAAGTCATTTTTTTGTGTGCAAGTTGTCGACCAATATGTTTATTTTTTCTGTCGATGCCTACCTTTTTTTAGGAATAGATAATTTTCAACAAAAAATAATATTTTAGTTTCTCAATTTGACCAGCCCGTAAAAGCACAAAACTCCCCCTCCCGCCCTCCAAAACCTCGTCCTCCTCCCGTGAGAGCTTCATCAAAAAATTGCTAGCCGAAAAAAGGGGAACAGAAAAAGTCCTCCAAGCCTTATCCAGACGCACACCTCTCGCAACAGCCTTATCCAGATGCACACCTCTCGCAACGAAGTCCCTGCCGCCGTGCACCATCCTCACAACCCAGGGAAGCGTTTTCTCTCCGCCCCCCGGCTGACTGTTTCCTTATCCTCTGCAACCTCCAGCGCCGCCGCCCACAAATCCCGAATCCAGCGCCGCCGCTGCATTCACCACCAGATCCTCATGCGTCTGTGGCTGCAGGCCATGAGTCTCGACGGCGGCGGTGGCTTCTCCTCCCCGCCGGTAGTGGCGGCTGCTCCCCACCGGCGACGGCACCTGCTCCTCTTCACCGGCGGCATCGCCTCCTCCTTCCCCACCGGCGGCGGCGCCTCTCCCAGCAACGATTGGAGCCCCCTGATCTGGTGAAGCGGTGGCGCCTGCTCCTTCCCCACCGGCGGCGGCGCATCTCCCAGCATCAATTGGAGCTCCCCCAGATCTGGTGCCTCTGCTACAAGCCACAGCTTGGCACCTATGGTAGCAGGCTGGAAGGTAGCATCTTCTCATGCTTTCAAAATAAGCACTTGTTGGGATTTTGTTTACCAGTGACCCTGCCTATGTGTGGTGCCCACTACATGTTTGCTGATTTGCTTCTGAGGTTGGAACAAGAAACGTACAGAAAACGTACTCTCGTTCAGCTTTAATTTGTCTGATATAGTGTTCCAAATGAAGATGCCTTATTAACAGCTATGCTCGTTTGTCTCTTAAATTATCCTAAAAAATAACCCCAATCTCAATTTTAGATAGGATACTATGGTAGTATAGTAGTAGCTTAATAGCAGCAGTATAGTAGTTAAAATTACTCAATAATCCCATTACAATATAGGCTGTGGTACATTATTTGATATTATGTGAAATCAGATTCTCGATCTGACTATTTGGAGAGCCATTTAATTCCATTGATGTTAATGGTGTTTCCATTCTATTCAGTTGGTGCTCTATTCAGTCGGAGAACCATTATTTTAGGTAGCTTACTTACTCTTCTATAGGATGCTAGAATGAATGTCTACTGAGGTGTGAATGAATACTGAAACTAGTATCAAATCTTTATTACAACGTGCATGAATGAACCTAATATAGTATCAGGTTGCTTTGTTCAGTACCGCAGACCACTTCTATCCTTACGGTTGAGAGCAATCCCTACTATCTGCAGACCTGCAGGGCTGAAATTTTTTAATTAGTTTGAACTTGCTTATTTATCTAGTGCCACCAAAATGTCTAATTTCGCAGTCGACCCATCAAGCTGTGGCTGCTGCTGTAATTTTCTCTTCACCTTGTTCAACTTGAAACCTAGTATCATGTGAATGGTTCTCTATAACTTACTCTCTTATATGCCTATTTCTGTCAGCAGCACTCCATGAAATGGCTGGCAACAGAGGAGTTTGTAACCGGTTGCAGCAGTTGTATCAGGGGATCAAAGATGCTGAAGAGCCATACGATCAGATGTTGTTGTAACTTCATCAATATGTACTAAATTTGTAGTATTGACTAGAGCAAATATTTGAACTTTATTACTCTTGTTGTATTTACTTACAATGATTTTGTGAAACTAGTGTCAGAATGTTTAGTGTGAATTGTTGTATTTCTTGGAGACACTTAAATATATGTTGCAGGATTGAGAGGGATTGCTGTTACTCAATTTCTGTCGGCTTTACACATATGTACTAAAGTCCCTTTTTGACTTTTTTTTATTTGTTGCAGGATATGGAAAATTCCAGCATTCTAAGGTATTTGCTCCTGGCACCAAGAATAACTAGTTGTTACCACGGTTGAACTATTAGTTTGGTGACACAGGTCACTTATGAGATAGGGATGTGAAATTTTCATTGCTGAGATGCCTTTGTGGCTAAGGTCACTTGTTGAACAAGTAGTTTGGCGTTCGTGATAAATGTAATAAATATGTTGATGTATGACTTGTGAACCTGTAAATTTGATAATGAATGGAATATATTTTTCGCATAGATGTTATTCTAGATTGCTTTTGTGGTTGTGGATCTTGAATTATCAAAGAACTTATAACATAAAAGTAGATGTCATAAAAGGTTATGATCTCCAAAATTATTGTCATATGTTATGACATGAACACTTAAATGTTACAAGTTATCATTATAGACGGTCATCTTTTGACATTTGATTTTCGTCAACTTGGTGTCATAAATGGTGACTTATGACATATTTCACACGTATTATGACATATATCAAATGTCAAAAGATGATATATTTCTTGTAGTGCCGGTTAGAAGCTCATATGAAGTCTTCTTGTACTTCTTGTGTAGGTAGAGGCGGTTGATGGTATGACAAGCAGTCTTGATTGCTTCATCCTAAAAGAGGTCCGAAGTCTTGTACTCATCAAGCATTGTTCTTGCCATGTCAATTAGTGTCCTGTTCTTCCTCTCTACCACACCATTTTGCTGAGGTGTGTATGGTGTTAAAAATTCATGCTTGAAGCCTTCTTCATCAAGAAACTCCTCAACTTGGGTGTTCTTGAAATCAGTCCCATTATCACTTCTTACTTTCTTGATGGGGAGACCAAGTTTCTTTTGTGCTCTCCGATAAACATTTTCACCTTGTCTTGTACCTGGCACTTATCATAGACAAGAAATACCCAAGTGAAACAAGAAAAGTCATCAACAATTACTAAACCATACTTATCACCTCCAAAGCTAAAGTAGGCAACCGGTCCAAAGAGATCCATATGAATCAACTCCAAGGGTTGAGTGGTAGTTATGATGCTCTTTGATGGGTGAGGTACACCTACTTGCTTCCTAGCTTGGCAAGCGCTGCATATCCTGTCTTTCTCAAATTGAACATTTGTTAGTCCTAGGATGTGGTTGTCTTTTAGGAGTTTGACCAAGTTCCTCATCTGAACATGAGCTAGTCGGCGGTGCCATAATCAGCCCATGCTGGATTTTGCCACTAAACAGGTCTCAAGCTTAGTATTACTTTTGTTGAAATCAACTAAGTAAAGCTTATTCTTGAGTTGGCTCGTAAAGACAATAGAGGAATCCTCCCTCTTAAAGACTTCCACACCCACATCAGTGAAGAGACAATCGAAGCCCATCACACATAACTGAGAAACAGACAATAGATTGTACTGCACTGCATCAACATGTAAGACATTTGAAAGTGAATGCTCATGTGAAATAGTAATTTTACCAAGACCCATTACTCCCCCTTTAGAATTGTCACCAAAGATGATATTCTCAGTATGTTCTGTTGTTGGGGAGTATGACATGAACGTACTCTTTTCTCTGTTCATATGATTTGTACAGCCACTGTTAAGCACCCAACTTGACCCACTGGAGGAGTATGCCTGCAAAACAGATTTAGTTTCTAGATTTAGGCCCCCCTAAGTTCTTGGGGCCTTGCAATGAAGCAACAAGAACTTTGGGAACCCAAATAATAGAATTACGATAAGTATTTTTTCCATTTCCAATAAATTTTGCAACCACACCACCCTTGTTGTTTTGCTGCAAAACAAAGTTAGAATTCAGCCCTTGTTGAGGTGTCTTTGCCTTTGGTTGATACATAACCCTATTTTGAGTGGCACCAGCTGATTTCTTCACTTTCTGGTCAACTTGCTTTGGATTTGGAACCTTCTTCTTGGGCTTAACATGAGTAGAAAAAGAGGTGGAGGTCTTCCCTTGTATATGGGGGTGTTGTTATTTCTTAACGTATGCAGAGATTCCTCAAGCGTACGGAAGTACCGTTGTAGCCTTCACCCGGAAGTATTCAGGGTATCGTAATTTCCACAGGGAACGGAGGTATTTCGACTAGCTAGTTCACCCAAGGAACAACATAAGGGTAGAGATAGAAAGGTGATAGAGATGGATCCCTATAGCCTTTAGGGTCTTAAGGTTAGCGTTGCAATACTTCAACGTGCTCACTTCGGGCACCGGGACTTGGGGGATACAAGGGATGGACAGGGCTGTCGCCGCCTGTCACCTACCCCTCAACCGTGGAGTGCGAGGCAAACGACGGTAACTCCTAGCTTAGACACCACGTCTGTGCTAGTTACTATAGCTCTAGCGGTGATCAGAAATACCCATCTCTATCAGGGGTCCTCTTACTAGAGCTTTCCGCCCAAAGTAGGATGAATGTTGAACTCGTGAACAAGCTTGGTAAAGCTCAACCAAACAAAAGACATAGAAGACTATAAGAAACATGAATACTTACTTAGCCAAGATCCCGTTAGGGAGTAAAGTAGAATACCCGCACAGGTACAAGCTCAGGGAGACACCAACAAGCCCGACGCTTCCCCGCTCTCACCCTCACATCTCGCTCTCTAACTCTACAGCTACTAGGGCATAACCCCTTGGAGTGTTGCTCTTGCTTGGTGCTCTTCTACCTTGAAAATGTTGATGGAATGAGAGGGGGAGGAGCCTCTATTTATAGGTGAGAGGGGAGAAATATTCCATGGTTTATTCCCCTCATTATTCCACAAATCGACCTCTAGAGCATCCAGGTTCAGTGAACGTGCAAAACCCACCAGCGCACCTCCATCCTTGAGAGTTATTGCACCGCCTGACCAAAGCTGGGCTCGGTCGGTGCTCTGAGGGGGTGACCGCCCGCTAGGGGGTGACCGCCCCACTGGTTGGGCCAAATGGGTTGATAATTTGTGGGTGCATGCATCTCGTCGGTAGCTTCATGTGGCCTGCTTGATTTCTCAATTCGGAGTCCGGATGATTGAGTTATGCCCAAATTACCTGGGCCTGCTCCTGCGGCCCAATATGGAATTGGTCTGGGTTTTGGGCCTCTGTTGACGGTCGTTAAGTGTCAATTTTTACCGTCAACTAGACATGAGAAAGGACTAAAATATGTTCACCAACTAGATATAGGGGTTATCGACAGAATTCTACGAGTTTTGGTGAATGTCCGTTTCTCGCAGGTGTCGCCTGAAAATACCCAAGGAAGACCCACATGTCAGGTTTACATAGAGATAATCGGGAACCGGTGAAAATTCTGTAATCTGGAAGGTTTGAGAAGGCTCTGGTGGGGAGTCGGCCGACTCCCTTCCTTGGTCGGCCGACTGGCCAGCTCAACCAATCAGCGTCAGCCTCGCGGATCCCCGTTCCACCGCCTTTGAGGATGAATAATAATCATCCGTTTAGGTCGGTTTGATCCCAGGGCTGCGGTGCATCCTAGGGGGCTATATAAGTAGGGCCCCTGGCCCCTGGAGGAGGCATCCCATGTAACCCTAATTCATTATTTCCAGAGAGGATCAGGTGAGGGGGTCCCTTGAATGAATCTCCTCCCTAGAGCCTAGCATTCAAGATAGATAGAGAGAGTATAGGGTGGAGGTAGAGTTGGAGGAAGCCCGGCATGTCGGTGTCTCCTCTCCGGTTGTACCTGCAGGATCAAGTCTCCTAACCCGAGGCTTGGTTCTAGGATTATTACGCAATTCAACTTCGACACTAGTAAGTTCTTGTTATTATTGCTCTTTGGTTTACGAGTTTACTTTACTCTCTTCCGGTTGGGAATAGAGTAATCGTTAAATAGCGTAAGTGTGGTGCTTGGGCTAGGTTCACCCGTAGATGCTCCCTATCTCGGCCGGAACCATGGTAGTAGCGGGGGAGATGACAGTCCCTTTGTTACCTTTGTAATCCACTTCCGTCGTAGGTAAGGTAGGTCCAAAAGTGCTAGGTTAAGCATCCTCTCGTGGTGTCTTTTCTTAGGTGCTCCCATAGAGTAGTAGTTGCAAAGCTTGCCATAGGTTAGAAGGAGGCGTGGTAGTAATCCTCTCTATATCACTCATTTACCTTGTCTCGTAGCTCGGGGTTAAGTATAGACTTGGGTTAGTCGGATGCACGTTTTCTCCTAGCGGATAAATAAATAATGATACCGGAATATCTCCGGGTGAAGTGCTCACCGATATCCGTGCGCTTGCGGATTATTTCTCTTTGATTCTTTCGTGTGCGTATCTAGTATCAACAAGCATTTCGGCGCCGTTGTTGTCGGGGAGAAAGACGGTCTCGCCGAGATAACCTTAAGTCCCGCTTAACCTTGTATTATACTTTTATCTTTTTCTTGTTTTCTTTTGCCTTTTATTTTATATCCTTATGGATTACCCAAATTCCACTCCTATCCACCAATATCTTGCACCCATGAGCACATGCTTAGAGCCTCTAGAACCCATGATTTTCACATCTAGCTATGAGCTACACCAACTGTGGTTGCAATAGGTCAAAGCCAACCCTTTTATACAGCTAGAGTCCTATCTTCATATCAAGAGGGTAATGTACCCAAGGTCCTATCCTCATGGGAGAGGGTAATGAACCCCAAGTCCTATCCTCGATCAAGTAGGTAATGAACTTTTAGCTACACCGAGGGAATCTTTTAATTTTCCTATAAATTTAGGTTTAGACCTAGCCTTACAAGACCATGTTCTTCTTCAACATCTGTATATGGGTCTTGATAATATCACCTTTGGAGGAGTTTTCCTTTCTTTACCCTTTAGTGAAGTGAGGTTTGTCCTTATTATTAATGGACACACTCCTTGCACTAGCCTTCATGATAACATCCTAGAGGTAGAGAAGGAATCGTCCCCCAAACTAGAAGAGGAAGTTTCCATAGCCACTTTGCAAACATTCCAATCCCATGATTCGGCTATCAATCCCAAACCGAGTAGTACTCCAAAATTCTCTAAGGAAAGGAGTAATTCTATCCTTAGAAATTCTTTTTTATGACAATTTTGGGAGGAGAGTAAACTTCCCGCTTCATAAGAGATCTTTTAGTGCATGCATAGTAAATCTTCTGAAGAAGAGATCTCTTAGAAAGCGTCTCAAATCCAATCCTTTTGAAGGACGCTTAGAAAGACTCAAGGATGGCATATCAAGTGATGCCATGGAAGGAGAGCGTAGCCATTTAGAAACCACATTCGTCTTCTCTCCTTCTATGCCCACATCAAATATAGAATACGAACCCATCTTTAAACCCATCCTTGACCCCTATGACTCATTCTATGCCCTTCCTCCTAAACCTCCTGATGATCCTAGAAGTCCATCTAGATATCCCATGCATAGGAATCATCAAGACCATATAGAGGATCGCAAAGAGCAACATCCATGGCTAGAGAGCATTAAAAACCTATGTGCTATTGCCATTGAATGGATGGATAAGGCCTTAGATGAGATCATTTTGAGAGACGATCCAAGGGGAATTTTGGACATTTATGTCGAGTCACCCTTGGAAGTGGAAGATGATGGAGGCTTCAATGAGCAAAGTAGTTACTTCTTAAACACCCCATCAAGACCTTGCTCATATGAAAAATCTCTTGATTCACTTAGTCTCTCTAACATTACCGCACATGAGATCTTCAACCACCTCATGCTCCCTATTCCTACAGATTTTGAGAGGATGGTTGTAGACATATATACTTATCATAAATATTGTAGATCTCCTTGTGTTGAATCCTGAGATTAGTGCACATAGATTGGTGTTGGAGGGGGAACCACTTCACCAATTCACATCTTGAAGGTTTCCCAAGATCATGCTTAGTGTCCTAAAACAAGCACTGTTTAGACCATGACATGAGTGTTCACCTTTCTACTGTGTCTTGTCATTGTTAAACGAGCATAGAGTTATAATTATGAAAATATTCCTTCGGGTGTTCTTGCCACTAACCTTTCTAGGTTTGATACAAAAAGATCGAAGGAATAACAAATGCAAGGTATGTCCAATCAATCATTATGCAACATTGAATTACTTGCATCCAATCTTGAGTTCCGCCAAATTCAAGCTTGGGGGATATACTTCGATAAATAGATTCCTTACCATGTTGCTACTCGCCTTGGTTGTTCCTACCTTTAAGGCATGCTCAGTTTGCTAAACATTAATCATGCTGTCATCACCGTTTGAGTAAATCTCGTAGTGCTCTCATGCTGCCTTTGTTTGCTATAATATGCTTTGGTTTGGAGGTGCTTCATATGAGTACTTCTAAAGGCTTTTAAATTAAGCGTGGTGCTTATGTTAAATAGCCTTCCTTAATTAGATTAGACATGGAGTCTAGTTTGGTTATTGAACTAAAATTGTGTTGTAGTAGATATTGGTATATTTTGTTGGACTAACCCCGAGAAAAACTTCCAATTTCAAATTGGGAAAGTCCAGAGATGAACTCACATCAAAGATGAAGCAAGGCATATGATGAACTTGAACAATACTTCGCACAGAAGACATAGCTCATTCATTGTCCAAGAAAGAATTGAAAGAATTTATGGCGTGCCTATTCATAGTGAACTTGCCAAATCATCACTTCAGTGATGGAACAAAAAAAAAAGGAGACAAGAGTGCTACAAGAAGGATCCACATCAATAGCACTCACCCAAAGGAAGTGGATCAACAAGACGACAAGCTATGAGCAACCTTGAAGACATCATAGTATTGAGCCCAAAACTCGAGCTAGGACACCAATGAGAAGCTGGGAGAAACTCACCTCATTTTGGCCAATCAAAGACCTGCTCTTGTTATTCTTGAAGACACCATCTTGCACGTCGGCAGTAAGGACAAGCATGTCATGATAGGATGCATCCTTGTGTCAACCAATCACCATCAAGGGTTGACTACCGACCAAGCCCAAGAAGACCATGAACAACTACATTTGCAAGATGATGTCCCTATGCCATTGGAGATGAAGCCCGCATACAATTAATGATGTCCCTTCCTTGATCATCAAGACGGATGGCGTATCATTAACTACAACTCTTCGCCATGCTTTGCTAGAAGACAAAGACCATCAAGGAAGAACTCCCGTCTACATCTCCAATGAACATCGGTTAGTCGACCAAGGCTCAAGCAAAAATCAAGAATGGTTGACAAAAGAAGATCATGCAACATCCGTCCTAGATTGGATAGTCCAAAGAAAAGAAGAAAGCAAAGGAGACATCTTTACTCAATGGACCTAGAATCAAGATCCCTCTCCAACGAGACTTGAACGAGAGGATGGACAATGTCTAAAGAACATATAGTTACAACACACTTCGAGGGATGGTTCAACACATACACTTGGCTTCCAATGATGAGCAACAACAAGCTTGGGGGAGGAAGGCCGCCGACACCTCTAATGATGATCCAACAATGCCCTTCCTCTTCTCAAACCCTTGTCACTCTGGCACACTGGTTTGCAATCCCTCCACTCATAATTACTTCCTCTCTATAAGTTTGACTATTTTCTATAGATTTCATACACATCAAACTTAAGATAAACTAAAACCAATCCTTAAGAGAAGAAGTAATGTTGAGCAAATGTTCTATGCTAATTAAAATTTTTAACCCAACTTTTTTGTAGCATAGAATATGATCTTAGCTCTATGACAAATCTACCCTTGTTATTATATTCCTTCGGGTATGTTTTGTCCACTAATCCTCTACAGAGAAGAAACAATAAATGGAACACTAGGTCAAGGGAGAGGCCCACTAGAAGCATCTACTCTTCATCCCAGGGTGCTCTAGTGATAGTTCTGAAGCTGCAACATGCACACTAAAACAGATGCTCCCAGCATCACAATTAAAAGATTCACTTCAGACTGTGGACAAGGAAAGAACATGGATGACCCCTTCCTCAAAAGATATCAACTCAAGAGGTGTAGTTCTCAAGGTCTCTACCTTTGAGGTCAAATAAAGCACCGAAGGATTGAACATGACAAGAAGTTTTATTCAGAGGACTTAAAACACCGAACCCTTGCCAAGGAGGTAACTTGGTAGTTATCCATATTTCCCATTTCAGCATTGCATAAGTTTTTCCTTTAGCATATTTACTTTACGCATTATCGTTCTTGTTGCATATTTACTTTCTCGTGCATCTGCATTAGAAAAGAAAATAATTTTGTCTTGCATTGCATCTAGAAAATGCTAAGCCCCATGTGAATAATTTTTTGGTGCGACGGCCCACAAAGATATCCACTTTGTGGTGGCATAAAAATAAGTTTTCATCTTAGTTGCATTTTTTTGTCTACATACCATAAAATATAAAATTGCAAAAAAAAAATATTAAGATCCTCCGAAAAGATTTTATGTTAAGGAAGTTCTAGACATTCAAGGCTTAGAGGGTTATCACTAACACTTAATCAGTTCCACAAGCTTTGTTGTCTATTTGAGCCTGACGTAACTTAAAGGATCAAGAAGAGCTAACGAGCGAAGGACGTCCTGTCCCTTGTCGAGTCTTGTCTTCAACGGTCGCTGATCTTTCTCTCTCTGACCATTATCCCGACACTCCAAGAGGGGCGATACGCCTTCACCGCCCGTCAAAGCAACATCACCGAGACTATGTCAACATCTAGCTTGGGGGAGAGCACCCCCTTGTATCCAGCTAAGTATCACTAGCTTATCTATCTATCTATTTGTTAAGTTTGCTAAATATAGGAGAGTATGTGAAAATTCTCGCTAAAATGAACCCTACGAGAATAAGCTCTTATATGGAAATGATGAATAGTTGCTCTGTCGTAATTCCTTTCAAGTACCTAGTTTTCAACCTTGCACTCTCCGAGTTTTGGACACAACTGTTTAGATTTGAGATTTACTCGAACCCGAAACTTGTGGGTAGCGAATGCTTGATCTAAATCTAGGTAGTTGACGGATATGATATGAGAAAGTTTTGAGTCTTTTGTCCATCTTGTTCCTAGAGATGCTAGAGTTCTGGAGAGTTTATCTTTTAAAATCTTAAAATTTCTCGCATGATGAGTTCTGTATGATGAGAGTTCAAAATTCCTACCACCTGACCATACATTCATGCTTGCTAGATTAGGAACCCATCTATTTATATAGATCATATTGTAGTCTTGAGTGTAGTCTTTATAGGCATTGAGTATGGTTATGTTTTGTGGACCCATAAGGAACCAGTCATGCGGTTAAAGTCAATACTATGTGCTCTCCATCCATTGATCTATGCTACTTACGTCCTCGAAGCATGCACCCATTTTATAAATACTACATTCATTCTATGCTACCTCTGTCCCTAGAAGTACCACCTACATATAGATCCACATTCACCATATATTGTGCTATCTCTACCCCGGAGATACGCACCTATGTGCTCCTACCTTGGGAGTACGCATTCCCCCACATATTGTCTTGTCTCTACCCGGGAGATACGCGCTTATGTCTCTCCTACCCCGGGAGTACGCATCCATCCATCCATCCATCCATTCATTCATCCATCCACAAAATACATACGCCACTCATTTCACTTCATCCGAGAAAAGGTTCTACTCCTATCCCGGGGGAGTGAACATCTAGAAATAATCATCGCCCTTCCATTTGCCTACATAAAAGCTCCAGTCATTATCATTTCAAGTTATACAACTCCCGTTGCTAAAGTTTCGTTTTCAGAGGATTGGTTGCTCTAAAAAAAAGAGAGAAAGAAAAAAAGAAAAAAAGAAAAAAAGAAGAAAGGAAAAAAAAGAGAAAGAAAGAAAGAGTAGCCAAGTCCTTCCTTTCAAGAAGTTTCAAGGTTTTCGAATAAAGGGAGTCATGTTATCCCCAAAGGAGCAAGTGTAGAAGTAGATGTTCACCAAGTGATCACCCCTCATAATCATTTTCTTATCACCATCATCTTATCATCCATCCCATTTCCTCATTCACATGCACATATGATTTTATTATTTTAGTTCCTGTTGGATCTATGGTTTAACTGTGCAATAAATGCAAGTGAGTTTGAGTGTCTCCCCACCTATGAGCTCCACATAAGCCTATTAGAAAGTAGGGTGAGAGAGAGAAGGCTCTTTTCACTATGCCTTAGTTCCACAAATACCACATATTCTGAGAGAAGAGAGAAGGCATACACTACTCATGCCTTGGAGAGGGTCCAGAAATACCACAAATGAGAGACCTGAAAGGTTCATACAAGGAACTCTGAGTTTTATTCGAAAATCTTGCAAAAACTCCGGAATAATAGTTGATCAAAGAGCGAGAAACATAGCGCTCGACTTGACCGTCTGTCTTTCAACCGCTCAAGACCCAAGTAACGGCTACAAGCCCCATGGTGAAAGGTAATATGAGTAAGTTTTGAGTCGAATAGTTCACTCTAATCCGGAGGAGAGTTCTTGTTTGAACGCATGTGTACTTTTGAGGCGTGAAAGCATTGTAGCAACTCCCGATCCATCGAGTTTATCTTTGCTCGAGACGAGCAAAAGGTAAGCTTGGGGGAATTGTCGACGGTCATTAAGTGTCAATTTTTACCGTCAACTAGACATGAGAAAGGACTAAAATATGTTCACCAACTAGATATAGGGGTTATACCGAGAATTCCATGAGTTTTGGTGAATGTGCATTTAGCAACGGGGTGTCGGCTGAAAATACCCAAGGAAGACCCACATGTCAGTTTACATAGAGATAATCGGGAACCGGTGAAAATTCTGTAACGGAAGGTTCGAGAAGGCTCGACCAAACGGGAGCCCGAACGGGCTTGGTGGGGAGTCGGCCGACTCCCTTCCTTGGTCGGTCGGCTGGCCAACTCAACCAATCAGCGTCAGCCTCGCGGATCTCTGTTCCACCGCCTTTGAGGATGAATAATAATCGTCCGTTTAGGTCGGTTTGATCCGAGGGCTGCGGTGCATCCTAGGGGCTATATAAGTAGGGCCCCCGGCCCCCGGAGGAGGCATCCCATGTAACCCTAATTCATTATTTCGAGAGAGGATCAGGTGAGGGGTCCCTTGAATGAATCTCCTCCTAGAGCCTAGCATTCAAGATAGATAGAGAGAGTATAGGGTGGAGGTAGAGTTGGAGGAAGCCCGGCATGTCGGTGTCTCCTCTCCGGTTGTACCTGCGGGATCAAGTCTCCTAACCCGAGGCTTGGTTCTAGGATTATTTCCGCAATTCAACTTCCGATACTAGTAAGTTCTTGTTATTATTGCTCTTTGGTTTACGAGTTTACTTTATTCGCTTCCGGTTGGGAATAGAGTAATCGTTCGTAGCGTAAGCGTGGTGCTTGGGCTAGGTTCACTCATAGATGCTCCCTATCCGCGGAACCGTGGTAGTAGCGGGGAGATGACGAGTCCCTTTGTTACCTTTGTAATCCACTTCCCGTCGTAGGTAAGGTAGGTCCAAAAGTGCTAGGTTAAGCATCCTCTCGTGGTGTCTTTTCTTAGGTGCTCCCATAGAGTAGTAGTTGCAAAGCTTGCCATAGGTTAGAAGGAGACTGTGGTAGTAATCCTCTCTATATCGCTCATTTACCTTGTCTGTAGCTCGGGGGTTAAGTATAGACTTGGGTTAGTCAGATGCACGTTTTTCCTAGCGGATAAATAAATAACGATACTCTGGAATATCTCCCGGGTGAAGTGCTCACCGATATCTGTGCGCTTGTGGATTATTTCTCTTTGATTATTTCGTGTGCGTATCTAGTATCAATAGCCTCCGCTGCTTGGGTTCATGTTGGACATTTGTTCCCATGTTTGGTGCCCAGGCACTCTGGTAAGTGGGCCCAATCTTATTAAGCTTATTCTTGTTTTGCCTTTGGTCTAAAATGGCTTCTTGTTTGTCTTGTTATTTTCCTCACTTTGGATTTGCTTTTGGTATGTTTTCATGTTTGTCCTACAAAATAAGTGAAACACCAAAACTTGTCGAAATCATTAGCATAAAGCCCTAGTCACTAAGTTTGGCATTGGTTTTATAATCTTATTGGCGGTATGAAATGTGAGATAAGGACCGCCAACAAGCTCCCCTACACTTAGCCTTTGCTCGCCCTCGAGTAAAGTTTAAGACTAAGTGGACCATCTCCTTGATGTATAATCTGCATACAAGTTACTCCAAGCTTCACCTACACTTGTGAACATTGGAGTGTCTACCAAGGTATCTTGAGAATTGAATAATGGAACAACATGGATTCAAATCCCCTTGCAACAGTTAGCTCAGAAACTTGGGTTTTCATATGATTTTGAAAATGTAAAACATAGCTTAGCTCCTCAAACGATACTCTCAAATCACTCATATATGTGTGGTTCCTCACCAAGGCATTTTGAATATGCCTTTTCATAACCTATCTCTAAAGCTTTTGAGTGGAGTTTTGGGTAGGTATGATAAGTGGGCATACTTGCATCACATATGTTGCCAAGTCAAAAACCGAACCATACAGAGATACAAGTCATACACTTTGATTGAGATGTGCGAGTGTGTGAAATGGAAGATGGTTCCTAATTTAAATATTTTTGTGTACTCCATGCATCATGACTCTTTTTATTGGGTGGATGATGATGATAATAATAAAAGGAAGAGTATGGGCTGTAAATGAAACTTTCTTTCTTTTTCTTTCTTTCTTTCTTTTTTTTTGAACAGGGATCTATGGATTTTCCCGTTGATTTATTGCACTACCCCTTCACTCTTCTCCTCTTTCTTCTTTTTTTTAACATAGCCCATCTTTGTTTCTCGGTAAATAACTAATCTTGAAATGGAGAGAGATGTCATGAAAAGAATGCAAGGAGTACTTTTTGGTGGCTAATGAATGCGCGATCCTCAGGATAAGAATCGGCATTTCTATTTGGTGGAGATGGTGCGCAACTCTCAGTGTAAGAGTTGGCGTTTTTTGGTGGACGAAGGGGTGCATGTTGTGCGTGACTCTCAGTGTAAGAGTCGTCATTTATTTGGTGGGTGCAAGTGAATCTCAATCATGGGTGCATGACTATAATCTCGCATAGGTCACAAACAATTTGACCAAACTCAATGATCAAACAAGTAGCATAAGACAAAAGGTTTTGCAGAATTGAATCATGTCATATGGCCTTGGTAGGAAATTCTTTATCATTGAGGAGCATGCTATTGCATTTTGATTTTGTAAAATAAATCCCAAGGTCTTCATAAAAAGGAGCAAGGTTCAAATCATCCAGCTATATCATATACTCCAATTACTTAGATAACAAGGGGTCCCTATGATAGTTGTTCACAAGTCATAGGAGTATTGGCGAAGAATAAAGAGTATGCAAACTTTATCAAAGGATAGCATGGAGGTGGTGTGTCAAAAGTTTTGTCTTTTTATTTAAACAGTTTAAACTTCAAAACCTTAGGAGATGCGAGGGTAGAGTTGCACAAACCACCGTTGAAGATGAAGGAGCTAATGAAAGTTGTTTGTTTTGTCCTTCTGCATGATGGATCGCTCGATGTTGTGCATTATGTTGGGGAGATCTCGAATGTGTGTGTTAGTATTGGTTGAGAGATCTCCCCCCACACTTTATTCTTGTACCTATTTTTATTTTCAAAGAAACATGAACAAAGAGAAAAGAAACAAGCAAAGGGCTCGGCGGTTGGAAAACCGGGGAGCCAATATTTTATTGAGATTATAAACCCTCTTCTTTCATTTATTTATTATAACCAAAAACTTGTTCACCAACTTTTTTCCTTTAAAAACTCAAGAAATGCTAAGATAAGGATTGCAAAACAGCCTTGGTTTATCTCCGGCATTAATCATTTCTATTGTTTATGGCAACAACTCAAGTTCATTAACCAAAAATTTTGAAGCCATGTCAAAATTATGATTAAAGGAGGCTATTTTAACCTAAGCACCACGCTTAATTTAAAAAGCCTATGGATGTATCACATGTGCCCATGTAAATACACCCAAACATAGAGCATATGACATAAACATGAGAAGCATGAATTTGTATGATCTCATGGAGACAAGTATGGGCAGTTAAGTTGGTGAACATTACCTCTGCTTTACCTGAGTGTATGCACTGATCGCGTATGCAGATTGAAATTTTGGGCTTGCCACCATGGCACCATGGATTTTAGCTCAGGTGTGTACCAAGCCTAGGCCATACATGGCTAATATGCATGGACTGTGGGCTTTGATGGTAGCAAAGGTCTAGGGAAAGAGAGAACCCTTGCTTTTTCTCTTCTCTGTTTTTTTAGCAAGGTGAGGCTGACATCACTTGAATTCATCACTCATTTTTTTTCTCTTTCTTTCTTCTTCTTTTTTTTTTGAGTGTCTCTTAGTGTGTGTGGACCATGGGCTTCTCACTTCCCTCCCCCACACTTGGATTTTTGTGCAAAAGTCAAGTGTAGTATTAGGATCCCCTTATGAGTGTGTTCCATCACCTAAGAGCATCAAGCCTTGTATTGATGTCACTTGTTTGCAAGTGTTGTATGACCCGTTTTCTTCTCGACCTAGAATGGTTAGCAATAGGAATCCCTGAGGGTGCATACTAACTTGAAAACTTGTCCTTGCTTTTTTTTACAAAGGAGAGATAATCCAGGGTATCTCCCGGCAGTGCTTAAGTTTTGGTCTTAAGCTGGACCTGCAGGTGTTTAATCTTACAGCAAATGGTGGTGTTAGCTCCCAACTTAGCCACCAAACATTGGGCAAAGATGTTAAAGCTGCAAGATGAGGACCATCATGCTACTACGAGATTTGAAATGCATATGATAAACATAGGCATCTGCAATCATCCTCTTAGAAAGTTTTGAAACAAGAATTAAGAGGTGGTTGGGATTCTCATAGGAGCACATGGTCAGAAGTAGAACAAACCCTAGAGATCCAAAAGTGAGCATGAAACATGATGGATCTCAACAGAGAGCTTAGCATGCTCATTAGCGGATTCTCTCTAGAGTTGTTGCTTCAGGCATGTCCATGGCATGGAGGAACAAACATTGATTTTCAACCACTATCGATAGCAATGTTTTGATGGCTAAAGGGACATGTCTCCTGTTCTAGCAAGGGTGAAGGTGGACATTCCAATCCTTAAGGATGAAAAGGAAGCTCAGGTGAAATGAACGAGGATACACACTTTGCCTGCTTGAACAGGCAGTTTTGCTATGCCTTTGGGTCTCTGGGGCAAGAGATAAGGCTAGCAAAACTTTCATCTTCTCATCGGGGCTCCCTTGAGATGGTTCTTTTTGGGACAAGATTTCCAAGGAGCGCCTTATGAGAAGATGAACATCGAGGATGGCATAAATATGGAGGTTTAAGTAAACCTTGGTTTCGTTCATTTCAAATGGCACGACCCTAACAATCCCACAGCACTCAGATGAGCCTTGATAGACTTTTGAATTGTTTTGTCAACCGGGACTAGCGGCATGTTTCCCAAATGGGTTTCCGCAGAGAAATGTGACATGATAATAGTCGTGACTATGAGGGTGTGTAGGGCTTCTACGGGAGTGTAACACCCTAAATTTTGCCTAAATTTAAAATAGTTAAAATTTTATTTAAATGCATTTTTGTGGGCATCAAAACATAGGGCAAAATTAAATTTTATAAAAATAAAAGTGATGGTAGGTCAAGATGCATGTGTGAGCATTCATGCTTTGGTGCATAATTTTATTCTCGTGTTGTTTGGTTTTGGTTTGAATTCAAAAGGATTTGAAAACTCTATTCAAAACACAATGGAAAAATTATTCAAACAAATGAAAAGGCCTTTTCTTTTCTCTCCCTACCCTCTCTCCTTTCTGGCCCGAGTGGCTCTCCCTCTTGGACTCGGCCCAACCGGCTGCCTCCTCCTTTCCTCTCCTTGGCCCAGCCAGAGCCGGCCTCCTTCTTTCTCTTGGGCCGCCGGCCAACCCTCCTCAGCCCACTCCTTCTCCTGTCTTGGCTGCGCGCGCGCCTATCCTCTTCCTGGGCCGCACACGCAAGATGACACGGCCCATTCTCTTCCCGGCCGAGCCCGCGAGCTGCCAGCGCCGCGCCGCCCTCCTGTCTCGCTGACGCCGTGGCCCCACCGGTCAGCGTCTTCCTCAGCCGTGGTCAACCGGGACTCGACCCGAGTCCGAGCTCGCCCCGACTCACGACTTTCCTTTGCTCTCCAAGGCCCTAGGGTATAAATCCCGAGCCCGCAGCCACCTCGCACCACCAGAAACCCTAACCTCGCCTAGCCCGCGCCGCCGCTACTCAAACCCTAGAAACCCGAGCTCCGTTTTCGCCACCGTCGCCGTCGAACCACCGCCTCGCGCCGCACTTCTCAAATTGGGTACCTTGCCGAGCTTCTCCTCGACACGGGAACTCCCAAGCCTTTCACTTCGTGATTTCGTGCTTTGTGCTCATCGAACGGCTTCGCCGAATTCTTGCGGCGAGCTTATCTCGCCGCCGGCCATGGCAGCCGCCGGCCGGGTCTTCTTCCCCGGCGGGCTCGCCCTCTCTCTCTCTCGGGATCTAATCCGAGCCGTCGGCTTCAGATCCGACGGATCCCGGCGACCCGTACCCCTTCGCCTGGAACTTTTCCAGAAAACCCCCTGAGGTTTCTCGGTTTTAATTAAGAGCCCTTAGCGTATTCGGTGAAGTACGTTTTCTTCTTTGGAAAGTGTAATTTCCTATTCAACAGATCTAGAGTATGTTTTTTTCACCGGAAAACGTATTTTCCGATTCAACCGCTCCGAAATACGCCTTCCTCTCTCGGAAAACGTATTCTCCGTTTTAAAATTCATTTATTCATAACTTCGCCGCGTTTTAACTCCAAATTAGGTCGTTTAATAGGCGTTGGAATCGTCTCGTCGTGAACTATCAGTTAATGTCACTTTTAGATTTATTTGCAACTTTTAATTTTCAAGTTTGAATTAAATGCAATTATTTTATAATAGGAAACTTGTAAAATCCATAACTTTCTCGTTTTAGCTCTGATTTTGGTGATCTTTATATCCATGTGATCGTAGCGACGAGTAGAGTAATTTTATAAGCTTTTCTTTTCTGTTTACTTATGTTTGGTGTATTGTTCTAATAAAAATTATATGTTTGCTTCGTGCATGAATGCCTGGATGCTTGTATGTTGCTGCTTGTCGTTTCTAATCGAGTTCAGACGGTGAGGGTTTCGTTGAAGGCCCGGATTTCTTTGGTGACCAGCAGGAACAGCAGGAGCCTTTGGATCAAGGCAAGTATAGTAGGACCATCCTTGTGTCCTAGTCACTTTATCACTAAATTTCATATGCATGTGTCTTGCTATCCTACTAGTTTTATCTAGGTTTGTTTACCTTTGCCTTGACAACTTGGGTTATGCATATTGGGTAGTAATGCTAGTGCTTTTACCATGATCACCTGACATGATTAATTATTTATGTAACTTTAATTAAGATGGCTTATTTGAGGTGATCATATGGGATTAACGTGCCGCTGTGAGGGCTATATGGCTCTGGCTCTAGTTGTTCATAGAACCTTTTCTCGCGAGTTAGAGGATCTGCGAGTTGGGTATAGGGCGGCTCCTCCAGGTGTGTATAGCCGGGTAGGAATGTGCCACGTTGGGAGGAGGGTTTCCCTACATCCGATGACCCTGCGGCCCTAGCTTGTTAGACGAACCTATGGGTGGCTTTATAGTGAAACCCTGCTCATTCACCTTGGAAGTGTCATGGGAGTTATAAACCCGAGCAAATGGGAATCACGACTCACAGGTAAAGGGTACACCTCTGCGCAGAGTTAAATCGATTATCGTCCATGCCCACGGTTAGGGCGGCCTTGAGACACGGCAATATAAGTTATCATTCACTAAGTTTATGTTTGTGTGTTAATGAAGATTAAGTTACTTTTATCATGTCTATTGATCATGTGGTTTGGGAATACTACCTTGATGCTAATCGCTAAAACTTGACCTTAACTAAAAGCTAATGCAGTTAAACCATGTCATGCCTTTTGAGCCTCATGAACCCTACTATGCTTGCTAAGTACGTTTGTACTTACACTTGTTTTTACTTCATTACTTGGAAAATCCCGGATGGGTAACAGATTTGGATTGGATTGAGAGCTATCGCCACGACTACTAGCTTGAGTCAACTAGTCAACTTGTCTCTGTGTTCAAGTTTCTGCTTGAGAGATTTACCGTCGAGTTTACCTATCTATGTATAAGATTATATGATAATTATTCGTTCGCTATGTAATAAACTCGTGATGATACATTTATGCAATTTGTCAACTTATGTGAGTGACTTCCTGGGATTCACATAAGGTTTGGATGCATCTTATTTTTGTCCTTAAAAATGAGGTGTGACAGATTGGTATCAGAGCATGGTTGACTGTAGGACGCAAGCCTAGTTAGAATGGTCGTTTTAGTGTCTTTTACCTCATCTAATTCTTGCTTTCCACCTTAATCTTGTTAATTGCTAAATTTTTATGCTATCTTTTCTTAATCTCTTGTGAAAACTTGTCTCTAATCTAACCCAACAAAAGGAGAAAGATGATCGAAGGGAAGATAGGGGTGAAGCAAGAATCTATGACAAGTTTGAAGCCCCACCTCAGCCATAGGACTAGGATTGTCCTAATTATCAAAGTCGCTAGTATCGTTAGTCTAGTCTAGTAAGAATCTTGTGTGCAAGTGAACTTTGGTGTGCTCGTTGAGTTGTCTTTATGTTTTTGAGTGATTTGGATTTTTGTAATGAGTGCTGGAAAGTTGTGGGTCTGTCCATAACAATCCTTAGTTAAACATATTAGAGTTTTGGGTCAATCTCGAATCTGTCCTTTGCTGAAATTTCTGAGTAGTCAGCAATGTTTCGGTTATATCTCGAGTTTGGCTACTGCAAATCTGGTGAAAATTTTATGGAAATAACTAGACCTCTGTACCTTTCCAATGCTGCAAAAATCACGTTAAAATCTGTTCTGAGTTGGGAGAATCATTGGTCACAACTTGAGGGTTCTGCGCTGTCTGGAAGTCAGAAACAGTTTCTGTTGTGTCCTCTCTTTGGCAATCTTAGTCACCGAATCAGTAAAAGTGTTCTGAATAGAAGTTTTAGATAACTTCATAAGCTTTCCAACCATGTAAAGTTTGTCTGAATTGGATTTCGGGAACTCCAGATATGACTGTTTTTCTGAACTGCTGTTACTGCATCTCGACCAGAAAATTTCAGAATCATATCTTGGTTGGGAATTTATTCTAAGACACCGTTTATGTGATTTGGGATGCAGATGCCGCCAAGGAGAATTAACCGTAACCCTGCCGGAGGAAACAACCCACCACAAATGACTCCGGAGCAGGTCAGGAACATGCAGGGGCAGCTGATGCAGACCATGATGGCCTACTTTCAGAACCAGAACAACCAGCCTGCTGTGGGAGAAGCGCCAGTCCATCACCCACCGAGAGACAAGCACAAGGAGTTCATGTATGGGCATCCGCCATTCTTCTCTCATCCTATCCAACCTTTGGATGCGGATGATTGGGTGCGTGCTGTGGAGAAGCAACTGGAGCTTGTGCAGTGCAATGATCAGGAGAAGGTGCTCTTCGCATCTGGACAACTGCAGGGGGCAGCACAGACATGGTGGGATTCCTATAGAGCTTCTCGTCCCCATAATGCTCCTGCTATCGCTTGGGATGAGTTCGTTAGAGATTTCAAGGCTCACCATATTCCAGAAGGGCTAATTGAAGAGAAGCAGGAGGAATTCAGGAACCTCAAGCTGGGAAACATGACCATGAGCGAGTATCACAATAAGTTCAATGAGTTTCCTCGCTATGCACCAAATGAAGTGAGGGAAGAAGCTGACAAGAGGCGTCATTTCCTCAATGGGATCTACTATGAGCTCAGGTTGCAGTTGGCAGGTCAGAAGCATGCCAATTTCCAGGAGTTGGTGAATAGCGCTATTGTGCTTGACAATATGCGCAGGGATAAGGATCGGAAGAGAAGAATGGAGGGGCAAGGATCTGGAAGGCAGTTCATAGTGCTTTGGGGACCAGGTTGAATTTTAGTACAGCCTATCATCCTCAGACTGATGGTCAGACAGAACGGATTAATCAGATATTGGAAGACATGTTGAGGGCTTGTGCTTTGCAGTGTGGTGCTAGTTGGGATAAGAGTTTGCCTTATGCAGAGTTTTCTTACAACAACAGTTATCAATTGAGTCTCAAGATGGCACCGTTTGAAGCTTTGTATGGTCGCAAGTGCAGAACTCCTTTATTCTGGAACCAGATGGGAGAAACTCAAGTGTTCAGAATGGATGTGCTTAGATCTACTGAAGAGCAAGTGAGAATGATCTGTGAGAATTTGAGAGTGGCACAGTCTCGTCAGAAGAGTTATGCAGATACTCGTAGACGGGAGCTAGCATTTCAGGAAGGTGATTATGTATACTTGAAAGTGTCACCTATGAGGAGTGTGAAGAGGTTCAACATGAAAGGGAAGTTAGCCCCAAGGCATGTTGGTCCGTTCACGGTGCTCAGTAGACGGGGTGAAGTGGCTTATCAGTTGGAGTTACCAGAGAAACTGGCAGATGTGCATGATGTGTTTCATGTGTCTCAACTTAAGAAGTGTCTGCGGTTACCCGAGGTAGAGACGATACCTTTGGAAGAACTTATAGTTAAAGGGGATCTTACATATGAGGAGTTTCCGGTAAAGATTTTGGAGACAGCAGAAAGAGTTACCAGGAGTCGGATTATCAAAATGTTGAAAGTACAGTGGAATCGGTATTTGGGAGAGGCAACTTGGGAAAGAGAAGAGGAATTGATAAAGGCTTATCCGTGGTTCTTTGAGTAAGTAACTCAATCTCGAGGACGAGATTCTTTTAAGGGGGTAGAGTTGTAACACCCTAAATTTTGCATAAATTTAAAATAGTTAAAATTTGATTTAAATGCATTTTTGTGGGCATCAAAACATAGGGCAAAATTAAATTTTATAAAAATAAAAGTGATGGTAGGTCAAGATGCATGTGTGAGCATTCATCTTTGGTGCATAATTTTATTCTCGTGTTGTTTGGTTTTGGTTTGAATTCAAAAGGATTTGAAAACTCTATTCAAAACTCTATGGAAAAATTATTCAAACAAATGAAAAGGCTTTTTCTTTTCTCTCCCTACCCTCTCTCCTTTCTGGCCTGAGTGGCTCTCCCTCTTGGACTCGGCCCAACCGGCTGCCTCCTCCTTTCCTCTCCTTGGCCCAGCCAGAGCCGGCCTCCTTCTTTCTCTTGGGCTGCCGGCCAAGCCTCCTCGGCCCACTCCTTCTCCTATCTTGGCTGCGCGCACGCCTATCCTCTTCCTGGGCCGCACACGCAAGTGGACACGGCCCATTCTCTTCCCGGCCGAGCTCGCGAGCTGCTAGCGCCGCGCCGCCCTCCTGTCTCGCTGACGCCGTGGCCCCACCGGTCAGCGTCTTCCTCAGCCGTGGTCGACCGGGACTCGACCCTGAGTCCGAGCTCGCCCCGACTCGTGACTTTCCTTTGCTCTCCAAGGCCCTAGGGTATAAATCCCGAGCCCGCAGCCACCTCACACCACCAGAAACCCTAACCTCGCCTAGCCCGCGCCGCCGCCACTCAAACCCTAGAAACCCGAGCTCCGTTTTCGCC
The DNA here is from genome assembly GCA_018135685.1 of Themeda triandra. Taxonomy (NCBI): domain Eukaryota; kingdom Viridiplantae; phylum Streptophyta; class Magnoliopsida; order Poales; family Poaceae; genus Themeda; species Themeda triandra. Next base: position 133,403 of record JAENPR010000911.1, read on the forward strand.
ACCGCGCCATCGAACCGCCGCCCGCACCGCACTTCTCAAATTGGGTACCTTGCCGAGCTTCTCCTCGACACCGGGAACCTGCCAAGCCTTTCACTTCGTGATTTCGTGCTTTGTGCTCATCGAACGGCTTCGCCGAATTCTTGCGGCGAGCTTATCTAGCCGCCGGCCATGGCAGCCGCCGGCCGGGTCTTCTTCCCCGGCGGGCTCGCCCTCTCTCTCTCTCAGGATCTAATCCGAGCCGTCGGCTTCAGATCAGACGGATCCCGACGACCCGTACCCCTTCGCCTGGAACTTTTCCAGAAGACCCCCTGAGGTTTCTCGGTTTTAATTAAGAGCCCTTAGCGTATTCAGTGAAGTACGTTTTCTTCTTTGGAAAGCGTAATTTCCTATTCAACAGATCTAGAGTATGTTTTCTTCACTGGAAAACGTATTTTCCGATTCAACTGCTCTGAAATACGCCTTCCTCTCTGGAAAACGTATTTTCCCCGTTTTAAAATTCATTTATTCATAACTTCGCCGTTTTAACTCCAAATTAGGTCGTTTAATAGGCGTTGGAATCGTCTCATCGTGAACTATCAGTTAATGTCACTTTTAGATTTATTTGCAACTTTTAATTTTCGAGTTTGAATTAAATGCAATTATTTTATAATAGGAAACTTGTAAAATCCATAACTTTTCGTTTTAGCTCTAATTTTGGTGATCTTTATATCCATGTGATCGTAGCGACGAGTAGAGTAATTTTATAAGCTTTTCTTTTCTGTTTACTTATGTTTGGTGTACTGTTCTAATAAAAATTATATGTTTGCTTTGTGCATGAATGCCTGGATGCTTGTATGTTGCTGCTTGTCGTTTCTAATCGAGTTCGAGACGGTGAGGGTTTCGTTGAAGGCCCGGATTTCTTTGGTGACCAGCAGGAACAGCGGGAGCCTTTGGATCAAGGCAAGTATAGTAGGACCATCCTTGTGTCCTAATCACTTTATCACTAAATTTCATATGCATGTGTCTTGCTATCCTACTAGTTTTATCTAGGTTTGTTTACCTTTGCCTTGACAACTAGGGTTATGCATATTGGGTAGTAATGCTAGTGCTTTTACCATGATCACCTGACATGATTAATTATTTATGCAACTTTAATTAAGATGGCTTATTTGAGGTGATCATATGGGATTAACGTGCCGCTGTGAGGGCTATATGGCTCTGGCTCTAGTTGTTCATAGGACCTTTTCTAGCGAGTTAGAGTATCTGCGAGTTGGGTATAGGGCGGCTCCTCCAGGTGTGTATAGCTAGGTAGGAACGTGCCATGTTGGGAGGAGGGTTTCCCTACATCCGATGACCCTGCGGCCCTAGCTTGTTAGACGAACCTATGGGTGGCTTTATAGTGAAACCCTGCTCATTCACCTTGGAAGTGTCATGGGAGTTATAAACCTGAGCAAATGGGAATCACGAGTCACAGGTAAACGGTAAACCTCTACGCAGAGTTAAATCGATTATCGTCCGTGCCCACGGTTAGGGCGGCCTTGAGACACGGCAATATAAGTTATCATTCACTAAGTTTATGTTTGTGTGTTAATGAAGATTAAGTTACTTTTATCATGTCTATTGATCATGTGGTTTGGGAATACTACCTTGATGCTAATCGCTAAAACTTGACCTTAACTAAAAGCTAATGCAGTTAAACCGTGTCATGCCTTTTGAGCCTCATGAACCCTACTATGCTTGCTAAGTACGTACTTACACTTGTTTTTACTTCATTACTTGGAAAATCCCGGATGGGTAACAGATTTGGATTGGATTGAGAGCTATCGCCACGACTACTAGCTTGAGTCGACCAGTCAACTTGTCCCTATGTTGAAGCTTCCGCTTGAGAGATTTACCGTCGAGTTTACCTATCTATGTATAAGATTATGTGATAATTATTCGTTCGCCATGTAATAAACTCTGTGATGATATATTTATGCAATTTGTCAACTTATGTGAGTGACTTCCTGGGATTCACATAAGGTTTGGATGCATCTTATTTTTGTCCTTAAAAATGAGGTGTGACAGGGAGTCCCATTTAACAAACAAGATATAGTCGTGAAAGTGAAAGAATCTAAATTGCTTCAGAAGATTGTTTCACTTTTGACAACCATTCCTATAAATGTTCCTTGTTAGAGGGGACTTCCTTAGAAATTTGTGTGCCAAGGAATACTCGAGGTTCTTCCATAATCCTTGGATGGTGAACTCTGAAGGATAAAACATTCCTTCCTTCGGTGTTCGTGGTTCGAGTGAGGGCTCAACAAACGAATCTAAGGATGGCAAGGGCAAAGATTCGATTGACGAGGGCTCCTCAAAGCTTGGCATGCCCTTTTATATGGAGGAATTTAAGGTTAATTGATGGGAGAAGCATGCTTCTCAAGGATATGAACAAAGGCTTTCCTCTATTCTGTCATGGTTTTATGTAAAAATGACCCTCCAACGGTCATGTCACAAGGCATAGAGCAGCATCTTTGCCTAGACCCAAGAGATGCAAATGCACACTTTTAGGTAAAGATAAGTCTAGGCTAGCATGTATTAACATCGTAAACCAAGCCTAGGCTGCACCTATTGATTCCTTCTTATTCTACTTGAAATTGAGGATTGCCCTTGGTAGAGAGGTGGTACCAGACATGGGGAAGAACACAAGGTAAAACTTGTCTTTTCACCCCAGTTTCCATTCACATTTCCTACAGCATAGTGTATCATTGCTCTGCCCCCCTGTTTGGGGGAGAACGAAAACAACTTCCACATAAAAATTTCTTGTGCCATGCTTGGAATGCATAGGCATGAACACATTTCCTTAGAATCATGCGAGATGTCTAAAACAATCTTCATGATCAAGAATGAAGAAGGCTATGCTCGAACCGTGGTTCTAAATCCCGAGATGGAGTTCACGGCCGGATGGATTTTTTTTTTTAAAAAAAAAAGATTTCGGCTCAAAAGAACTCCCCTTTTTGAAGCAGAAATATTTGGATTGGAATTCACTTTCATGGTTGTAGGATCGGAAGAAGTGTTTTGTTTATAAAAAGAAACTTTGGAACTGGAAAATATTTTGTCTTTCTTTTTATAAAATGATACGAGGACAAACTAGGCTTGAAGAAAATAGCAATCGTTCCCCGGCAACGGTGCCAGAAAGCTTGTTGGTATTTCTTAACGTATGCCGAGATTCCGCAAGCGTACGGGAGTACCATTGTATCCTTCACCCAGAAGTATTCAGGGTATCGTAATTTCCACAGGGAACGGAGGTATTTTGACTAGCTAGTTCACCCAAGGAACAACATAAGGGTAGAGATAGAAAGGTGATAAAGGTGGATCCCTATAGCCTTTAGGGTCTTAAGGTTAGCGTTGCAATACTTCAACGTGCTCACTTCGGGCACCGGGACGCTGGTCTGCCAAGCGATGCCGACTATTAGCTCTACGCCGCACCCAAACTTGGGGGATACAAGGGATGGATAGGGCTGTCACCACCTGCCACCTACCCCTCAACCGTGGAGTGCGAGGCAAATGATGGTAATGCCTAAGTTAGACACTACATCTACACTAGTTGCTACAGCTCTAGCGGTGATTAGGAACACCCGTCTCTATCAGGGGTCCTCTTACTAGAGCTTTCCACCCAAAGTAGGACGAATGTCGAACCCGTGAACAAGCTTGTTCAAGCTCAACCAAACAAAAGACGCAAAATACTATAAGAAACATGAATACTTACTTAGCTAAGATCCCATTAGGGAGCCAAGTAGAATACCCGTAGAGGTACAAGTTCGGGGCGACACTGACAAACCCGGCGCTTCCCCGCTCTCACCCTCACATCTCACTCACTAACTCTATAGCTACTAGGGCATAGCCCCTTTGGAGTGTTGCTCTTGCTTGATGCTCTTCTCCCTTGAAAATGTTGATGGAATGAGAGGGGGAGGAGCCCTCTATTTATAGGTGAGAGGGGAGGAATATTCCATGGTTTATTCCCTCATTATTCCACAAACCGACCTCCAGAGCATCTAGGTTCAGTGAACATGCAAAACACACCAGTGCACTTCCATCCTTGAGAGTTATTGCACCGCCTGACCGAAGCTGGGCTCAGTCGGTGCTCCGAGGGGGCGACTGCCCCACTAGTTGGGCCAAATGGGCTGAGATTTTGTGGGTGCGTGCCTCTCGTCGATAGCTTCACGTAACCTGCTGGATTTCTCATTTCGGAGTCTAGATGATTGAGTTATGGCCAAATTACCCGAGCCTACTCCTGCAGCCCAATATGAAATTGGTCTGGGTTTTGGGCCTCCGCTGCTTGGGTTCATGTTGGATATTTGTTCTCATGTTTGGAGCCCAGGCACTCTGGTAAGTGGGCCTAGTCTTATTAAGCTTATTCTTGTTTTGCCTTTGGTCCAAAATGGCTTCTTGTTTGTCTTGTTATTTTCTCCACTTTGGATCCGCTTTTGGTATGTTTTCATGTTTGTCCTGCAAAACAAGTGAAACACCAAAACTTATGGAAATCATTCGCATAAAGCCCTATTCACTAAGTTTGGCATTAGTTTTATAATCTTATTAGCGGTATGAAATGTGAGATAAGGACCGCCCATAGGGGGTGCCACTGGCGGCCTCCAAGGTGCCACTGGTGGCCTTGCCAGCCTATGCTGCCCGAGGCAACCTTTGTGTCACCATCTGTGCACACATTTCTGTACCAACTTTTTCTTTGCTCATGAATTGAACACACTCATATCCATTGATTATCTTTCTCCCATTGGTTTTGCCTCCATGAGTGTGTCCAAGCCCATCCTTGATCCTTGGATTTCTTCCATCAATGTACTTGGGCTCCTTTGGTTGTTCAGGCTTCTTTCCAATAGATTCCTTTCCCTTCTTGGATCTGATTTGTTCGTAGCATTGAGCCTACCAATCTCCTTTTTCATTACTTCCAAGCTAGCAAGGTTAGTGGAACAAACATTTATATCATTTTGACATTTTCCACACTCCTTACTTGTTGAAGCCTTAGTAGTGTCATTTGCACTAGAAGATTTTGAGGTGCTCTCCCAAAGAAGACTATATTGCTCCTCAAGTTTGTTGTGTTTTTCACTTAAGACACAATAGTTTTCATTGAGGGCAACATTAGCCTTTCTTGCAAGAGCTAGTTCTCTTTGATCCTTTTGCAAGGTTTTGTTCAAAGAGTCTAGCTCATTATCTTTAAGTGCAAGAGCGTCCTTATAGCCCTTATATAACTCTTCAGTTTCCTCAAGAGTTTCATTCATTTCAGCTAGCTCGGCTTTGACACTATCTAATTCTTCCAAAATTTTAGTGATAAAGATTTTGGTCTTGGGATCCAAGTTTTTTGAAAGTTTTGCACACTCTTTAACACCACTCATTTCATCCTCACTAGAGCTATCACTTAGATCACTACTAGAAACATCACTAGGAGGAGGAGATGGTCTCTTCAATTTCTTTACCTTCTCATGCTTTCCCATAAGGCAAAGATGAGGAGAAGATTCATCATCATCGGACAAGTTGTTGAAGAGCCTTGGTGTAGAGGATGATGCGTGAATTTCTATAGTTGCCATCTTCTCATCCTCATCACTTGACTCTTTAGTTGAGTCCCACTCATGCCCAATGTGTGCTTCTCCCATTTGCTTGTATCTCCTCTTGTGCTCATGCTTGCCTTCATTCTTCTCTTTCTTGTTCTTGATTGGGCACTTTGCAACAAAGTGCTCGGTGCTGCTACATTCAAAACAAGTCCTCTTCTTCTTGTTGAAAAACTTCATTTGAACAATCTTGTAGCCATTCTTTTTTGTCCCCTTGTGATAATCCTTCATGAATAGGGCCATATCATCAATCTTCTTGTAATCAGCCCCATTGTCTTCATCTTCACTTGAGGAAGTGCTTGAATCACAATTTTGATGAATGTGCTTGTCTTCCTTGGGCTGACTTGTTGATGCTTGCTTGCGGCCCTTTTGCTTGCTGCAGCTTGTACCTTTACTTGACTTGTCTCGCCTTGAGTGCTACCTCCTTGATCTTCAACCCATCAAGCTTGGTTTGCAACTCTCCAAGTCTCTTTCTCTCATTTGCTTCTTCTCTTTGCATATCAAAGGTTAAGAGCCATCCAAGCACATCATTTGGAGTGAAGTGCTCAAACTTCTTCTTATCCCTAATCAATGTGACCACGGTCTCATTTCTTGGTGAATAAGCCTCCAACATGATTTTGACCACTTTGTGATCGTCAAGCTCACTTCCACCAAGACCTCTAATCTTTCAAACCAATACATCAATCTATCAAACATCTCTTGTGCACCTTCTCCTTCATTGATCACAAACTGGTTGAGCTTTGCCATCAATAAATCAATCTTGGCCTTCCTCACCTTCTCCACACCCTCATGTGTGTTGGTATTTCTTAACATTGTGACTAAAATAGCAACGACGCTAGAAATGCCTGGTAGGGGTATATCTTATGTCTATCGGAGTATTCTGCAAGTGCATAGAATACACCGCTGTAGCACTTCACCGAGGATGAGTATTCCAAGGTATCGTTATTTGTTTTATCCCAAGGGAAAGCCGAGCTAGGACTGTCTAACATGAGAGTGATGATATCCTTATGTTTACTATAACTCAAGTCCAACTAGCGTAATATGGGGGTAAGTGATAGATAGGATAAATGATATGAGTATGAGGTATAAATCCTAATCTAAGGTAACTGGTAGTGTTAGCTAGGTGGGAGGATAATGAGTGAGTATAGGACTTCTATGATAACTAACTTGACTAAGGTGGACTCAATCCTAATAGATAGATGACGAAGCTAGACTGACCCTAACTACTTGTGTGAGGGGAGGAAACAAGAGAGTAGGAGACAGAACCCCTACTCAAGCGAGACCAAACTTATGTACACCCTACACTTAGAAACTAGCCCCTACTTGGTGGAAATTGCTAATGTCGAGCCTGATCTGTCACTTCAAGCCAGTGCTGCCCACAATCGTTCCATCGAGACTAGTGGTCGCCAACGATAAGACCAAGTATGAACACCACGTTCACACTTCTTCTTATGACTCTTACTAACAATCAAATTGGCTCGAGCCCCTATGCAAGATATGATGTCGATCTACACATAAGGAGTTGGTACAGGGACCAATCTAACTAAGACAACTACACTACTAAGACTTCGTACACTATAGGACCATAAAGACTATAGACTTACACTAAGTAAGTACTGAAAGTAAATACTAAGCAAAGTAAAGAAAGAATAATATATTAAAGTAAGTACTGAAGGAAAGATACAAGAGCTATACCAGACTCTTTAGAAGCTCCAAAGACCTCGAGCCAGCTCGACTCGACTCTAACTCCCACTCTAGACTAACTACTACTCTTGATCTCCAACGAATAATGTATCTATCAGCTATTGAAGATTCAGAGATGATTACAAGTGTGAACTCAGCCTCTACTTATAGGGGGAGGTGGAGTAGGGGCTTTTCCACTGACATGTCAGTGATCCGCGTGATGTCCCCTCTTGGCCCTTGGATCAAACCGACCTCCAAACGGCCTTAATCTAGATGGTTGAGATCAAACCAGCACGTGCACAATGTGGGGAAATCGGTGGGAGCCAACCGACCTTGGTTGGCCACCAGGTGGGGGTCGGCCGACCCCTCTATGGCAAGTGGGACCAGCCAAAGTCGGTTGGCTGGTGTCCCCACCTATCATAGACCTTGGTTCACCAACTTGTTGCATGTTTTCACGTCGATTCTTCTGACATGTGGTCCCATGGATCTGTGTGCTCCTGATTTCCACTGTTGAGAGAAAGCACACGTTGATCTGATGGCTGAGAATTGCTCCTAGGAGGTTGCCTTGGATAGTGCCTACGTGGCACCAGTTGGATGCCACATAGGGGGATCGGCCGATCCCCTCTATGGGCCCAACTCTGCTGTATTTTGTGTCATTTTACACTCTCTGCAAATCACAAGCTAAGAGTACAAGTGGAACTAGTTATTGATAAAATATGTTCATGAATGTTTAATCCTCCTTGCAACCGAGGCATGTTGATGGTGTTTTGATGGTGTAAAAACATGCTATAATTACCGTCAACAATGTACAAGAATCAAAGTGTCCCAAATCTATTTTGCCACAATGACATTCATCACCCGGTTGTACTCATTACCATTGTACTCATTACCATCAAGTGCACTAAGAAGGATACTTGTTGCATGGTTGTTGAGTTGGATAGCCATGAGTTCTTCATTTGTTGGCTGTTTGGGATCTTCGGGCTGATCAAACCATGCTCCACAATCTCCCAAAGACCTGGATGAATACCACCAAGATAAGCCCTCATCACATGCTTCCACTTGGCATAGTTGGTCCCATCAAAATGAGGCAACTTCCCCACGGGAACATTGATGAAAGACTTGCGGTCACGGTTAGACAAATAAGAATAATTAAAGGATACAACGGAGTATTTCTTCTTGTTTTTGCTGCTGTTCTTTTTCTTGCTATCCTCCTTCTTGTTCTTGTTCTTGTTCTTGTTGGAGGAGTGATACGAAACATCATCATCACCATCATCTGAGCTGCTAGAGAGCTCACTGGATGATGACACATGCTCTTCTTCTTTCTTCTTCTTCTCTTATTCCTTGGCAAGTGCATTTGCCTTTCTTCTTTCTTCTCTTTGCTCTCTGATGAGTCTTCTAGCTTCTTTTCTGCTCTTCTTCTCATCAAGTGCTCTTCTCTTCTTGATTGCTTCTCTTCTTTCCTTCTTTCTTCTCTTTCTCTCAGTGTCACTCACATCAGGATCTGTGGTTCTACCACCATCTTTGATAGTAGCATCACCAGCAGTTGACATCGACACATCACTGTTGTCGTCCTCGATCCGCACCTCAGCACTCTTTGGTATGGGTGCTGTCTTCGATCCTCCAGCCTCTTTCATACTTCATGCGGTTAAGCATATACGAAGCAACCACTCTCTGATACCACTTGTAGGATCTCTAGAAGTAGAATTGTGGCCAAGAGGGGCGGGGTGAATAGGCATGAAAAATTTCAACTTAAAATCTTATCAGAACCCAGGGCGCCACTGGCGGCCTTGTGAAGGGCGCCAGTGCCGGCCTTTAAATATTGCACGAGATAGAGCTGAAATTTAACTGACAGAAACTATAGATCTTGAACTACACAGATATGCAACTGAAAGTAACAAGTCCAACTCGAAGACTGGCTCTCACAGAAACTTTGCTAGAAAGTAGATCAGGCAAAAAGAAACCTAGCAACAACTTCTCAACAAGATAAACTATAGAAAAGTAAACTTGAAACACACAAGACACAAGTATTTATCCCGTGGTTCAGCTCACCACAAAGGCTTGCCTAAGTCCACATTGTTGAGGTATCCACAAATGGATTGAACATCACCACAAAGGTTGGTCCTTCCCTCGTTCTCAAGTCAAGAGAGTAAACTCTAGAAGTGCGGGGTAATTTCTTTGCTGCAGAAGATGGTTACAAACCTTCCAAGGTCACCACACAGGTTGGCAACTCAAGGGCGATGCCTAGCTGGCTAGGAGCAAGCTCCAAGAGTAACAAACCCTAGAACCGCTAGCCAAATGTGAACCAAATGCTCTTTTGACAATGGGAATCAGTAGATCCACTCTCCAATCGAAGTTTGCTGCCTTTTCTCTCAAGATTTGATGGTGCAAATCAAAGGATTGCTTGAGGAATGGAGGAGCAACAATGGAGGAGTGAGAGAGTGTTCTTGAGCTATTCTGTGTCGAGCAGAATGGATGGGGAAAGAAGATGACCGTTGTGGGCTGGGCCAGCTGGTTAAATAGGTCCAAGCCCAATGGTCAGAATGAAGGGCGGCAGTGCACTTACACTTCTAGTGGACTCCTATTCATTCTTCAACATTTGCTTCTCTATAGTCTGCCCTCATGTCAGCTTCGGTCCTTACACTACCGGACTTCAATAAACCATTCCAGTGGTGGCCTGGCCAAAACAGTGCAAATGATGTGAATTTTTGCTGGCTACTTTTGGCTAAGTGTGAGGATGCTTGAAATGGAACTTTGAGCATTTGGTTGCACAGTTAGTCAACTGATCTAGGATCCCTCTTTATAGTACAACTTTTCCTAAACTTAATATTCAAAATAAAATGAATTTTAAACCTTATAGAGTCAAGTCCAGCCATCAATTTCAATTGGGATCCCTGCAACCTGTACATCATCCTCAATCTATGATTCCCTGCATTTCATCTCAACAATTCTCATTAGCTCTCTAATTTGGTGGTCATCAATGCCAAAACCCACTTTAGGGCTTGATTGCACTTACACTTCTAGTGGACTCCTATTCATTCTTCAACATTTGCTTCTCGGTAGTCTGTCCTCATGTCAGCTTTGGTCCTTACACTACCAGACTTCAATAAACCATTCCAGTTGCAGACCGATGCAAGTGGTTCTTGAGTAGGGGCCGTGCTTCTCCAAAATAGTCAACCTTTTGCTTTTGTCGGTAAGGCATTGGGCCTCAGACTCGTGGTCTTTCCATATATGATAAAGAATATCTGGCTATCATAGCTGTTGTTGATCAGTGGCGTGCTTATCTGCAACACAATGAATTCATCGTATTCATAGATCAGCGGAGCCTTATTCACATCACGGACCTGTCTACATACCCAATGGAAAATCAAGATGTATACTCAGCTTTTTGGGTTACAGTACAAGGTTCTGTACAAACCTGGTTCATTTAATAGGGCAGCAGATGCTTTATCTCGCCACCTAGCAGCACCAGCTCAGCTCCAAGCCATTTAGGTTGTAACCCCTACTTGGATCAATGAAGAGTTGGCCAGTTATGAATCTGATGCTTTTGCTAGCCCCTTATTCTAGGCCTTTGTACTCTCTTACCAGCGGTCTGATTCGTTACAAGGGTCATATTTGGATGGGTGCTAATAAACCTATGCAAGCTAAGGTCACGTCAACTCTTAGCACTGCACTCAATGGCCACTTAGGCTTTCTGGTCACCCATAGTCGGATCAAGAAACTTTTTGCCTGGAAGAGTATGAATTCTGATACCCATATTTTGTAGCCAACTGTTCTGCATGCCTTCAAGCCAAACCTAACCATGTCAAGTATCCTGGTCTTCTTACACCCCTGCCTGTTCCATCTGAATCATGGTAGGTCATCAGTATGGACTTTATTAATGGCTTACTTTTGGACATGCCAACTGCATTATGGTCATGGTTGACAAATTCAACAGAGATCCAGTTTTCACTAGCTCTTTTTGGAACGAACTTTTTCGCATCGCACACATCAGGCTTTGCCTTGATTCAGCTTATCACCCGCAGTCGGATGGCCAAATAGAGCGTGTGAACCAGTGTCTCAAGACCTTTCTTCACTGCTTTGTGCATTCTTGCCCACGATAATGGCTCAAGGGGCACTCTCTAGCTTAGTGCTAGTACAATACCAGCCATCAGTCGGCTTTGGGCTGATCCCCCTTCGAGGTGCTATATGGTCATGCCCCAAACCATTTTGGAATCACTGATGAAGTAGTGTCTCTTCTCCCAAGTGTTGCTGCCAAGCTCGCAAAGCGCCATAAAAAGCGCTCTGAACAATCATTCAACGTTGGTGACAAGGTATTCTTATGCCTTCAACCTTATGTGCATTTTTCTTTGGCCCCTCGCACCCACAACAAGCTATGCTTCAACTTCTTCGAACCTTTTCAAATTGTTGACAAGATTGGCACAGTGGCATATAAGCTGGAGCCGCCAGGCCCTGACTTCTCTCTCCAAGTTCCGGTGAAGATGCTCCAGCGTCGTATCCACCATAGGGGCACCCGTGTTGTACCTCAATTGTTGATTCAGTGGTCAGGTACAGATGCTGAGTTAGCCACTTGGGAAGATGAGGATTTCATCAAGCAACGATTTCCCTGCTCCACGACTTGGGGTCAAGCCGCCTCTCCAGGGGGAGGGGTGTCAGCACTCCCCACCCAAGAAATCCAAAAGCACTAGTCATGCCCAGGAAGGGAAAATGGGCCAGATGGGCCAACAGCAAGGTGATTGGGCCGTAGTGGTCTTGTAAAGCTTGTGAGGGCATCCTGAGTGGCTGAGGCTATTAGTAGCAAAGTACAACTCAAACTCTGTAATCTAATTCATATCAAACATGCTATCTATTGTATTGTCCATGCCGGTTCCCCACCGGTCGTCTCCTTCTCCCTCCAGATTCCGGAGTAGGTCGTCGCTCGCCATCAAGGTCGAGAGGCTGACTCTGAGGGACCTCAAGGAGACGTAAAGGTCTGGTTGGAGAGCACGCAAGTACTTGTGGCTTCTTGCACCCTGTATTCGATGATGCAGTGCAGTAGTGCCGCATAGCGAGGCTGAATCAGAGCCTGTGACAATAGTGGACGCCGATGACGCAGACGAAGATGGCCCGGTGGCGGCACCACCCTGTGATCCGTACCTAGCTGCCGCGTGGGGCGTATGGCTGGTCTGTTGTGCTGGATGATGTAATTAATGATCAAAAATGAACTCAGCAGCAAGCAAACTGGGGCACGACGACAGGCATACACTGGGCACTAGCTCCGGCCATGGAAGTATGGAACAGATTGAGGTGCACGACGTGATAGGCCGGGGCACGACGACGGACATGAACTGGGCGACCTGGTGGCAGCTCGATGTAGCGCGGTGAAGTGGATGCGGCCAGAGTTCTTCTGCTCCAACTCCGGCGGCAAGGCGTTCTTGGACAGGAGAGAAGTAGAAGATGGAGCGGACATGTGGGACTAAATATCAGCGAGCCTATTAGCCACTATCTAGACCCGTTTGGACTATTTTGAACCCAAACGGAGTTTAGGGACCTAGACGACCGTTTTAAGAATTTTGGGACTGGGATGACACAGTGACGCAAGTTTGAGCACCGCCAGTGCACTTTACTCATCCTATAATATATAAATGACTTCTGGCTTGCATATACACAATGTAACCCAGCCTGCAGTCGTGTTTCCAATAATATATTACATAATTCATGATTTTTTTGACCATTGAATGCATTTTGGTTGATAGAAACAAATTTTAACATCATTCTATGTTTCAGGTGTAAATGGATAATCTCATTACCTTGGTCGACGGTCTCATCGGTCACACTAGCTTGGGCGTGATCTCACACTCGTCTTTCCCTCAGCTGTGCCTAATCAAGCAATAATGATATATATAACCATTGGAAGGGTTGTTTCTCAAACCGTCACCTCGCTACCTTAGTAAACGCTTAAAATGCCTAGAAACAGAACATGAATGAAGGCCTCGATCCCGAACTTGCACGTCGCCCACACTACATTTTGTTTTCGTGCTAAAAAAACACTACATTTTGTTTTCCGTCTTACTATCATTTACTCTTCCCTTTAATATTTCAACACATTACTAAAAACATGCCACTCCATTACCATCGTGCCGGAATAAATATCATTTTATCGGATGTTAAACTTATTTTTCTACATAGAAATAATATGTAGAAAACATTTTAGATACTACTGCCACAATATGGTAACCTCATTTTGTTTAATGGATATGCTACAAGAACTATGTAGAATTAATTTTCTTTGTAACTACAATCATTAGGCAGTGGGTATGTTTCACCACCGGTTCTAAAGTTGGTAGGTATACTAGCTCTGGTCATGCCAGATATATGTTGTGTATCCCTCATCGGCATTGCTATTGTTTAGTGCACTACGTCTTATTATCCCCCACTTCCCTAATGAGACATCGTTTTGCTAATTTCTAAACAATGATCCAAATGACTACAGAAAAAGAACATTGTTCAATATGATTATGTCAAGGGCTTGGGCGGGGGTGGCCGGTACCGACGCCTAGAGCCGCGGTGCAGGAGGTGGTGGCAGTTCGGGGAGCAGGAGGCGTACGGGAAGAGGGGGAGGCGGGGACGAGAGAGAAAGGGATAGGGAAAGAGCTTCTGCTTACTTGATTTGATCGGTTACATACTCCAAGTATTTATAAGACTTATGGGGACTTGACCCCTAAGAGCATGTCCAGCAGACTACCTATCGATACGGGACCCATAGTGTTTCGTACTAGGATAAGAACTAGCAGTGGGCCATACCTTCCCATGATCTGACAAAGGAGGTGCGGAGCAAAGAAACAGCAACTCCGAAAAGAGATCAGAGGACCTTCTAAGCACCGCTTTGGATATCTTCTTTGTATTTGACTAGGAATGGAACCACACCTCAACCCTCTTTCCCATATAAAGAGAGGCTGAGGGCACCCCTTGTAGCAACAGACAATACAATACAATCAATCCAACACATAAGCTAACGCCTAGTGGACATAAAGGCTATTACTCGACCACGAGGGCTCAAACTAGTAGAAATTGGTTTGTCCTTAGTGTTAGCTGTTGTGGGGGTATAAACCCGTGGTTATACATGGGCCATTCCCGATCTGCTCGGAGTCCTATGTGGGTGGTTCAAGGCCTACTTGATGATCAAGGAAACCTAGTCGGTTATGATAGATATCATATCCTATGCGGGTAGAAATAGTTGTAACCGACTGGAACTTTATTCCTTAGATCTGTAACCCTGCCCCAATGCTATATAAGGCGGGCAGGGACCCACTGAATTCTCTCAACTCATATATCAATACAACCACATGGACGCATGATGTAGGGTATTATGCAACCTTCACGGCCAAAACCTGGATAAACCATGGTGTTCATCTTGCATCACATCTTGCTAGTAGTCTTAGTGCACCTCTGCCGATAAACTACTACCGTAGGCATACCCTTGGTACACTGCCGCCAATATTTTGTCAATAGTGGCACGCCAGCTAGGGGGTGTGCGTATAGATCCCTTGCTGAGCTAGATGGCCATCTTCCCTGCTTCCACATTTGTCGTCGGGCATTCACCTAGACCACCGACACTGAGGACATCACCACCAAAACCATGGAGGCAATGCAAGCTTCTCGTGTGCCATATACATTGATAATGATGCCGGTCTACCAAGTCTCGGGATCGCTATCGGGATCATCTACTCTGGCAACTCATCGACCACTTCCTCGCTACCAAGGGATGCAGCTCGACAACTCTAACCTAATTGAGTCTATCGATTGTCTTGGCGAAAGGCTAGCTAAAACCCTTACTTTGGTTGAGTCGATCGAAGATCGATCTACTAAAGATGGTCATGCCCAGATTCCTGAGTGCTAGGCCAGGCAACTCGCTTGTTCTGACTGTTGGAGGTGTTCATATCAAGATCTGGTGGTTACAGTGACTCCTGAAGGACGGTCTGTATGCCGCCGACCAGTTCTAGCAACTGGCCTAAGGCTACGGGACTACAAAGTCCCGATGGAGCATCGACCCACTACTTTCTCGTATGGACTGGCAAGCATGGCTTCTAAAAACATGGACTGTATTCCTCATCTTTCAATGGATCTTGTGGAGCGAGAGCATGTTTCAGATCCATATCTCATAGGCTGCCCTAAGACGACAACTAGGCACCATCATCAACATGGTGGAGTTGAAGCAGCTATCAAGGGACTCGCTCTCTACCATCCAAGAGGAGAGCACTAGTTCAACGCATGTTACCACTGAGTAGGATGCTGAATTGGTGGTACACACCATCACCGATGACTACGACGAGGACTTCCCTAAGTTTCCGCTTGGCTCCAGCAACATTGTCTTACAAGTTAACGTGGATGAGCCAACCGTTGACGGAGAGATGGATTAAAATAAGGCCGCTAGGGTGGAAAGAAACACTGGTCAAGTGACCCGTCGAAAGCAGGAGGCAGATGCAGCGGCGGCCGCAGCCGCCAACCCAAAAACGGAGCCCACGGCGTGTGCATCAGGATCTGGGGAACGAGTTCAACCAGGTCAGAGACCGGGTAGTATTCAAAACATCATGGGCAAACCATGCCAGCGCAATATGCGAGCTCGCATGGTTCCAACCATCCCTAGCCCTTGACAAGGTCATCGACCACCTCAAGCTAGCTACGGTTCAAGTTGTTGAAAACTTGCTATTGGGCCTGTCTCCTCGGCAGGTCCCAATCGCAACCGCTATTTCATGAGGCTCAACCATGGTCGGAGCTACAAGCACGGATCGAGCGCCTCGGCAAACCCTTGCCAAAATCGTGGCTCTCATCTCGGTGGGGGGCTAATCACAACTCCGCGAATCCAAATCAAGAAGCTAGGCACCAGAACCATGAGCTGGGCATGATGCAAATCAAGGAAGCAGCCGTGGAGCGCACCAAGGGGGAGGCCGTGGAATGCATGAGGGCGGCTGATGTGGGGACGGCCGTGGCGGAGACTGTAGTGCCATCTAATAAGTGGATCAGCCATGGGGTGGTGACCTCGATGACCAACTTGTTGCCAATAGATAAGCCCGTCGACACGTGTCCCATGCACTGGGCTTGAGGCCTTTCTACGATCAACTCTGATTGGTTATCTAGATTCATATGATGGCACAGCCAATTCCGAGCATTGGGTGACCCACTCCGAGCCAACTCCGAGCATTGGGAGTTGAGCTCCGCTAGCCCCGACTGATGGTGATGGCTGTTGTGGTTGTGGTGCTCGGGCGGCTGCCGTTGCCGGCTCGTCGGCGGACAGGAACGCCTCGATGACCGAGGACGTGTCGCGGACCCACGGGCCATAACACATATCCACCCAATCCATTTGTCATTACTTATCACAGTTTGGGTGGATTGCATGGATTAGACGACCCATGCACAGGGCTACTCTCCAGATCCAGACGTGTGGGATGCAGTCCAATAGTCCCCATCAGTACTCGGTAGATCTTATATTTTCCTTTTTATTCAGTATGTAGTTCACGGCAATAATGTCTAGCCATCGGTAGATCTGTTTTCCCCTTTTATTAATCAACTATGAGTGAACGTGCGTGCGTTGATGGCTATGGTGATATGTGTGTGCGAAAATAAATACAATATACAAAATCAAGTACTTGAGATGGATAGTATTTTTTTTATTTTTTTACCAAAACCACTTGGAAGCTCACAAATTAGACGTGTGCCCATTACAATGGATTTCGCTATTTATCATTTGTCCTCCCAAAAATAATTTGTTGGCTTCATATATCATTAGTAATATCTTATGCATATTTTTATGTATTGATCTCCATATATATTACATAAACTGTAACCTCAAACTGTCATTTAAACTATAAACCTCAAACTCCCGCGGCAATGTGCGAGGAAGTCACATATAAATCTATACATATAATATGCATGTTCCTATAATACTAACTATACATCTCATAAATCTTAGTGATTAACATTCTAATCCACTTATATTCCTTCTTCATACTCACGGCAATGAACGGGGAATCCTCCAGGTTTCCTATTTATATCAAGCGCCGACTAAGCCTTATGTTCCAGGTTGGAAAAACCCGTATTCTCTGAGACGCTGGGGCGCAAGGTTCCAAGGTCTGAACTAGCGCTAGCAGCATTGGAAGAGAAGGTAGTGGAATGGAGCAAGGAGCATCCGGTGATATCGAACATCGGAATTGGACCTACAGCTTCGTTTGTGCCAACTCTCAATAGGATCTTAGTTGACTGCACAAAGAAACTATATGGGCCCTACGACCAAATTACAAGTGTTAGGCTCCCACCAGCTGATGCTGCAGGCAGCAGTGCAGCCCATCATCGGTTGGCATTTGAGGTCCTCACAGAAATACTAATGCTTGACGACAGCAAGCAGCTTTGGGAGCTCAAGCAGCTTGATGCAGAAGAGAGCTACTATGGCTACGGCAATCTCTCTGACAACTTGATGCTCCACGCTTTTGGAACGTTGTACATTCAATTGTTTGGGTCAGATCAATCAATATTGAGGGTCCCTATCAATTATCATCGGCCCAGTGGATCTCCATTACTAAACCGGATCAGGGAAGCATTGGACGTGTTGGGTTTGATGAAAGGCAAGAGGCACCTACTCCTATTAGAAAACCTGTATATTCCCGTCTCATTGGACATGTTGGGTTTCATACTAGGGGATCGACGGCCATCTATATTCAATAACTGGCGGTGGCTCATCTCAACCACTTCCAAGGATGTCTGTGAAAAGAGCAGAGGCATTAGAGGTGATGATGGTTTCCTAGTTCATTTTACTCCAGAATATTACTATGCAACGCCTTTTGATGATTTCGGCACAAGAGATTGGGCTGTGTTGATCAAAGAGGCGTTACAGGATGCAGCCGGATCCATCTATGACCAACTAGGAGACATGTCATGGCTATGCATAGCTCAGGGTTGCTTGTATTATTGTATGCTTTACCATCCGCTGCAAGAAGGAGCTGCCGATGGAGACACCTCCTGTGTTATTACCTCTGACGAGCTGGTCCGTTGCTGGGTGGCTGAGAACCTGCTTTCCTCAACTGCAAGCAAAAAACAGAGCAACTACTACAGGTTTGCTTATGATGCCGGAAAGGTCGTAATTCAAGCCTTGAAGGAATATTCATTACTGCCATCATTCTCCCAGGATGCCATTACTGCCATCAGCAAAGATGAACTCTATACCAATTTTGAAAATGAAGACAACCCACTAGGATGGGTATCATTTCTGAAAGATGATGGTAGGCATGTGAGCAGGGATTGGTTGGGGGTGCCAATCTATGCTAGATACGATATGAAGACGACAACACTGATTTTGAGAGGCTGTTCAAATATCTCAGAGTTTCATCTTGATAAATCCTCACCCCACACATCCATGTCCTTGATTTGTCCTACACACCAATAATTTCACTTCCTCCATCATTTTCCCGTCTACTAAATCTCTACATGCTCTCCCTCAGAGGCTGCACTCTGTTGCAGGCCTTGTCTCCACCACCATCTACTTCTAACAAAGAAACATCGCCACCACTTGCACACCTAGAAAATCTTCAAGTCCTTGATATGAATGGGGTTCCCTTGTTAGAGCTTACTGAACAAGATTGCCGCAACAAGAGCAATCTGCACTACCTTGACCTCTCTGGTTCAAAAGTCGCCGCACTACCTCCCGGATTATTCCATGACATGTCAAATCTTGAGGAGCTTATTTTTGGAAACTGCACCAATCTCAAAGATTTGCCTCATTCCATTGCTCAACTGTCAAATCTGTTGGTTCTTCATGTCGAGGGGACTCAGATTACCTCTTTTCCAGAGCACATGTTCCGAAAACTGCAAAGCCTGCATACTTTCAGGTTAATCAACAACCTGCTGTTGATGTCATTACCAATGTCCATTTCTGAAGCCAAGGGCCTCAAAGAGCTACATATCTCTAACTGCATTAGCTTAACGCTTCAGGCTCTCTGGGAACAATTATCATTGCTTGAAAATTTGAATATATAAACATGGGAGGGCCTGGAAGATATCAAGATCATTGGGCATCCCAATCTGAGAATCTTCTCAATCTCTGGACCATGGGTTAAGTGCTTGTGCTTGCGTGGGTGCAGCAAGCTCAAATCTGTCAACTGTAGTGATGATCTGACAGCATTGGAGAGTGTAGATCTTTCTGGAACAGCTATTGTGGAGGTCCCTCACAACCTCCCAAATTTACCACAACTCAACGCGTTAGTTCTTCTTGGCGTCCCATGTTTCGAGATATTCCCATGGCATCAATTGATCCGGTTTCCTAAGGTTTTCTATCTGGATCACTGTGCAAATGATGATAAACATATTCCAACGATGTTTTGCCAGCAGAAATTAACCTATGGAGATGAAAATCATCACAAAGAGAAAACTACAAATAATACAGCTTATATTAACTTAAATGACCCCAGAATGTTTCATAGCTTCAATCAAGATGCTGCTAGCAAGTTGGTCAAGGAAGGACAATTTCTCGAGTCATTCAATGTCCACGTTCATCCATGCAGTGTGAGAGGCAAGAAACAACAGAACAATGAAGTGGAGCAACGAGCTAGGATCCAGATGCACTCAACTTATTGTGATGTCCAGTATTTGGAGGCATCTAGCATTATGCCCATGGTGCAACTTCAGCCAATGCAACGTCATGTTCAAATATCAGCAGTAAATAGGTACCCAAATGGATTAAGGCATATTCTCTCTATCACAAATTCAATATTCATCACAGATGATATGTTTGTTAGATGCCTTACAAACATCCATTACAATCTCAATGAGCTAGAAGAATGCCCGCTCCAACGCTGCCATGCAATGACAGTTGTATTCCTAGTGGATTCTCATAGTTCAGCGGCTTTGCCATTACATTCAGGACTTCGATCTAAATTCTGATGGTTCAGAGGCTTCGCCATTACATTCAGAATCTGATGCCTCACTGCAGGACTTCCATCTAAATTCGGATGGTCCAGAGGCTTTGCCATTACAATCAGAATCTGATGCCCCACTGCAGGACTTCCACCTAAATTTTGACGGCTCAGAGGCTTTGCCACACTTACCGACACTGCAGGTCTTCGATCTAAATTCTGGTTTGGCCACTATGAATCTTAATCTACTAAAGCACATTCACCTGGAGCAGTGCCCACGGCTGCAGAAAATGTTCCCCTGTAGTTTATCATTACCTGCACTGGAGACTATGGTCATTCTGTTCTGCTCCAACCTCAAGACAGTTTTCTACCAACAGCATGTTTATATGGTAGCAAGTTCTCCACTCCCAAGCATCAAAAGAATCTACCTCCAAGAGCTACCACGATTGCAGCGCATCCATGATTATGCCATGTTCCAATTTGACATGCCAAATTGGGAGAAGCTCTTTGTCAGGGGCTGCTGATCCTTTCAGCGCCTCCCACTCCTGAAGGAAAAATATCTGAAGTCGTCAAAGGTAGAAGTCAGTGGAGAGCGAGAGTGGTGGGACAAGCTGCAGTTGAAGCTGCCTGAGCAAGGTGACTATTACTTGCATGTGCCACCCCCAGAGTTTGTGTCACGCAAGAAACATATCATTCAGAGCTACCTCAGGTGATCAGTTTGGTTTCAGATACAGAGCTCCGTGCCAAACATACAACTCAGTTGCATTGTCCATTCCATCCATCTCAGTGAGTTCTGTCCTGCTTTTGTGACCGAGTGTGTTACTTTTTATCAATCTATTTAGGTTTAATTTGTATATGTGTGTTAATAATTGGTGAATTCCGGTTGCCGTGAAACCAAGCTTTGTGTGTATGAAGTTATGAACTGGTGTGCTGAGAACAAACTTGTACTCTTTGTAATTTGGAACTGTACTGTTTCTAATTTGGAACCGTTAATGTACTCTGCTTCTGTGTCTTTTATATGGTGTGGGCTTATTGATTACTTCCATGGCGCTTATTGTTTGTTTGCCTCCGAACTCCTGTTTGGCTAGATGGTGTGGCTTTTCTTTTGACCTTGGTAGGTATCTGTTAGTTGAGAAACAATACAAGGCTGCGGGCCTACTAGAAAATTGGAAGCTACGGCTAGGTCATTTGATATGATATATACTAGAAAACAATACAATGGATCCCCACTGCACGATGCATGGCTGTCACACGCTCTAATTGTTACCAATATAATTAGTGTAATACACGTCACAAATATAGTTGAGAACCAAGAACATAGTCACTTTGTGGGGAACGGATAGGTTGCTGTCAAGATGCATCCACGCAGTTTCTGGGGACAGCACTTAAATATGAAGGGATCAGCCTCTTCTGCGTATGCTCCTCTGCTCGGCCCGACGGCACCGGTGACTACTCCAGAAACAAAGGAACCAGAGCGAAACGGGCCAGGGATGAGCAGATCAGCAACTCAGATGACGAAAGCGAGATATATATCATAACGGAAACAAACAAGAAACAGATTTGATGGAGAAATTGGAGGAAAAAGTAGAAAAGGAGGAACTGACAGAATGCCAGCAAATCCAATCGAATCTTGGGCAAGAGACAATCCCTGGCAAATCTGACCGGATGGATCGATAGATCTATTGGAGTTGTTCCAAATTCACTCCAGGATATAGGCCGGGCTTCTGACGGAGCGAAGCGGAGGCCCGTAGAAGCCGAAGGCCGGGCCGGAGCGTAGCGGAGCCCCCTACCGCTGTTCGGTGGTCTAGGTGCACACACGGGGGGGTGCGGGGGGGCGGAGCCCCCCCACATGCGTGTAACCCAAACTCTTGAGATAGTGAGATTGTTCTTTGGCTGGTGCCCGTGATTTTTTCCTTCGCATTGGAGGGGTTTTCCACGTTAAATCGTGTGTCTCCGCTGTGATTGATTTTGTTTTACTTCATATTCCATACGTCGTTCATAACAAGTGGCATCGGAGCTTCGGTTGCTGTAGGGTTCATGACGACGTCGATGAAGTTCGATCTTCCGCTGCTGAACTACGACACGCGGTTCTCGCTATGGCAAGTCAAGATGCGGGGAATTCTGGCGCAGACTCATGACTACGATGAGGCGCTGGATAACTTCGGCAAGAGGAAGGCCGATTGGACTCCCGAGGAGATCCGCAAGGATCAAGGCTCTCGCCCTAATTCAGTTACATCTTCATAATGATATTTTGCGGAGTGTTTGCAAGAGAAAACTGGCTGCGAGAACTATGGCTGAAACCGGAATCGATCTCGTATGTCCAAGGATCTAACCGATTAAGATGCAAATGAAGATGAAGCTGTTAACTCGTGGATGAAGGAGGAGGATTCGGTGATGACCCACATCGCTGAATTCAAGAAGATCGTGGCCGACCTAGTGTCGATGGAGGTGAAGTATGATGATGAGGACTTAGGTCTTTTACTGCTATGTTCTTTGCCAAATTCGTATGCAAATTTTCGTGACACCATACTTTTGAGCCGTGATGAACTAACCCTAAAGGAAGTTTATGAGGCTCTCAAGTCTAGGGAGAAGATGAAAGTTATAGTGCAGAATGACGAAACGTCGTCCTCAAAGGGCGAAGCTTTGCATGTGAGAGGCAGAACTGAAAACAGATCCTCAAATGATAGCAATGATGGTAAAAAGAACTACGAGAGGTGAGGCCGTTCAAAGTCCAAGCCGCATGGTAATAAAAAGTTCTGTGTTTATTGCAAGCTGACAAATCATAGTGTTGAGGATTGCAGAAAAGTACAGAATAAGGAGAAGAGAAAAAACAAGTCGGCTGGTAAGGTCTCTATTGCTGCTGCTACATCTGATGATGATTCTGGAGATCGTCCGGTAGTGCTTGCTGGTTGTGTTGCTGGTCATGATGAATGGATTCTCGATTCCGCATGTTCATTTCATATTTGCACTAACAGAAATTGGTTTAGTTCATATAAGTCTGTGCAGAAAGGGGATGTTGTGCGGATGGGAGATGATAACCCATGTGACGTCGCGGGGATTGGATCAGTTCAGATCAAGACTGATGATGGCATGACACGCACGCTGAAAAACGTCAGGTATATACCAGGGATGTCCAGGAATCTTATCTCATTGAGCACGCTTGATGCAGAAGGTTACAAATATTCTGGTTCAGATGGCGTTCTAAAGGTATCAAAAGGTTCTCTTGTCTGTTTGAAAGGTGATCTTAATTCTGTAAAGTTGTATGTCCTTAGAGAGTGTACTTTACATGGTTCTGATTCCGTTGCTGTTGCTGTCACTAATGATGAACCTAGTAAAACTAACCTTTGGCACATGCGTTTGGGACATATGAGTCACTATGGTATGGCAGAATTGATGAAGAGAAACCTGGTGAAAGGCTGCACTTCGAGTAAGATCAAGTTTTGTGAGCATTGCATTTTCGGCAAGCATAAGAGGGTACAGTTCAACACTTCTATTCACACCACCAAAGGTACTCTTGATTATGTTCATGCTGATTTATGGCGTCCTTCTAAGAAGCCCTCGCTTGGTGGTGCTCGTTATATGCTTACAATTATTGATGATTATTCTAGATGGGTTTGGCCTTATTTTCTGAAACATAAAGATGAAACTTTTACTGCTTTTAAGAACTGGAAAGTAATGATAGAAAGGCAAACTGAAAGGAAGGTAAAATTGCTTCGTACCGATAATGGTGGAGAATTTTGTTCGCATGCCTTTAATGCTTATTGCGTACATGGAAGGCATTGTTAGGCATCACACCATACCCCATACTCCACAATGAATGGTGTGGCTGAACGGATGAACAGGACCATTATCTCCGGGGCCCGTTGCATCTTTGTCTCATGCAAGGATGAGCAAGCGTTTTTGGGTGAAGGCATTATCGCTGTTACTTGATAAACAGGTCACCTTCTATTCCACTAAATAAGAAAACTCCTATTGAGGTATGGTCCGGGTACGCCGCGATTATTCACAGCTAAAAGTTTTTGGATGCCTTGCTTATGCTCATGTTGACAATGGAAAATTAGAGCCTAGAGCTGTTAAGTGTCTTTTCTTTGGTTATAGTTCGGGAATCAAAGGCTATAAATTGAGGAATCTGAAACAGGGGAAGACTTTTATGGCAGGAGTGTTGTATTCAATGAATCTATGATGTTTACTAACAGTTTGCCTTCAGAACATATTCCAGAAAAAGAGTTGCAGCGTATGCGCATGCAGGTGGAGCATGTTGATGACGATATAGGTGTGTAGGTGGAGCCTGTTGATGAGCAGGATGGCCATAATAATGATGTTGCTGATAATGATGCTCATGATGATGTTCAGCAAACTCCTCCTATTTTGCAGCTAGAGGAGGAATTACCTATTGCTCACCGTAAGTCAAAAAGGACAGTTGTACCTCCTAAACGTCTTATCAAAGAATGTAATTTGTCTTACTATGCTTTGAGTTGTGCTGAACAGGTGGAGAATGTTCATGAGCCAGCAACCTATAAAGAAGCTGTTCATTGTGCTGATAGTGAGAATTGGATTTCTGCTATGCATGAGGAGACGCAGTCTCTTGAGAAGAACAGTACATGGGAGGTTGTACCTTTGCCTAAGAAAAAGAAGACCATCGACTGCAAGTGGATCTTCAAGAGAAAGGAGGGTTTATCTCCAAGCGAGCCTCCAAAGTATAAGGCAAGGTTAGTTGCAAAAGGCTACAGTCCAATTCCGGGTGTTGACTATAATGATGTGTTCTCTCCAGTGGTAAAACACAGTTCAATTCGTACTTTCTTGAGTATTGTTGCTTCACATGATCTTGAGCTTGAGCAGTTAGATGTGAAGACTGCGTTTTTGCATGGAGAGTTAGAGGAGGACATATACATGGACCAACCGGAAGGGTTTATAGTGCCTGGCAAGGAAAAATATGTGTGCAAGTTGAAGCGCTCCTTGTATGGTTTAAAACAGTCCCCTCGTCAGTGGAACAAGAGGTTTGATTCATTTATGTTGTCACACAGTTTCAAAAGATCTAGATATGATAGCTGTGTTTACATCAAGCATGTTAATGGATCACCTATATATTTGCCGTTATATGTTGATGATATGCGATTGCTGCCAAGAGCAAGATTGAAATCACTAAGTTAAAGAAGTTGTTAAGTAGTGAGTTTGATATGAAAGATCTTGGTAGGGCTAAAAAAATTCTTGGTATGGAAATTAGCAGAGACAGAAAATCTAGTTTGCTATTTCTTAGTCAACAAAATTATATCAAGAAAGTTCTTCAGCGTTTCAACATGCAAAATGCTAAGGCTGTTAGTACCCCTATTGCACCTCATTTTAAGTTGTCAGCAGCTCAGTGTCCTAGTACAGATGCAGAGATTGAGTACATGTCAAGAGTTCCTTATTCTAGTGCTGTTGGGTCTTTGATGTATGCCATGGTTTGCTCTCGTCCAGATTTATCATATGCTATGATTCTTGTTAGTAGATATATGTCTAATCCTGGCAAAGAACATTGGAGGGCAGTTCAGTGAATTTTTAGGTACCTCAGAGGCACAGCAGATTCCTGTTTGAAGTTTGGAAGAACTGATAAGGGTCTCATTGGTTATGTGGATTCTGATTATGCTGCTGATCTGGACAGGCGAAGATCAATTACTGGTTATGTGTTTACTGTTGGCAGTTGTGCTGTGAGTTGGAGGGCTACGTTACAGTCTGTTGTTGCTTTGTCTACTACTGAAGCAGAATATATGACTATTTGTGAAGCGTGAAAAGAATTAATATGGTTGAAAGGTTTATACGCTGAACTCAGTGGAGTTGAATCTTGCATAAGTTTGCACTGTGACAGTCAAAGTGCAATTTACCTCACTAAAGATCAGATGTTCTATGAGAGATATCAAGTATCATTTTGTGCGTGATGTGATTGGAGAAGGTAAGCTGAAGGTATGCAAGATTAGTACTCATGATAATCATACTGATATGATGACAAAGCCAGTTCCTGTTACTAAGTTTGAGTTATGCTCAAGCTTAGTTGGTTTAATTGAATAGTCCAAGAGACTATTGTTGGCACCAGTGGTTTTCTATCTTTGTTGTTCAGGATGATGGGTTGATTTATGGTACAAGATGAATTTGTCTCAAGGTGGAGTTTGTTGGAGTTGTTCCAAATTCACTCCAGGATATAGGCCGGGCTTCTGACGGAGCGAAGCGGAGGCCCGTAGAAGCCGAAGGCCGGGCCGGAGCGTAGCGGAGCCCCCTACCGCTGTTCGGTGGTCTAGGTGCACATACGGGGGTTGCGGGGCGGAGCCCCCCACGGTACGGTACATATACCCT
Source organism: Themeda triandra (assembly GCA_018135685.1). Taxonomy (NCBI): domain Eukaryota; kingdom Viridiplantae; phylum Streptophyta; class Magnoliopsida; order Poales; family Poaceae; genus Themeda; species Themeda triandra. Next base: position 159,867 of record JAENPR010000911.1, read on the forward strand.
TGCTAGGGTTTCATGGAGAGGTGATTCTCTTGTAAGCCGCCACAGGCGTGTAACCCAAACTCTTGAGATAGTGAGATTGTTGCTGGCTGGTGCCCGTGGTTTTTCCCCTTCGCATTGGATGGGTTTTTCACGTTAAATCGTGTGTCTCCGCTGTGATTGATTTCGTTTTACTTCATATTCCATACGTCGTTCATAACAAGATCAGATGAGCAGCTACCAAACACGGGAAATTGGGCGAGGAACTGGATTCCGATGAGGTAGATTGGATGGGAAAGGTAGGACAGCTACAGTAGCCAAAGAGCCGGCATTCCGCCCAAAGATCACGGTGTAGTTTTAGTTTGTAAACCTTTCGTGCTTTTGGTGATTGTTCGTGAGCTTTGTTTCGTGAGCCTTGTTGTTTCATCCTCTTCTTTTCTCTCGAATTTGTGGTAATTTTGGCAGGGAATAGCTTGGACAGAGCGAGGAGCCGAGAGGTTTCCCAGAACGTGCACTGCTGATCTGTTCGCTCTCATCTCCCTTGATCCCGTGGGTGGTACGAGCGGCGTCCGGCGCCTGGGGCACATGACTTCGGTGAGCAGGAAAGGGCTGTGGGCAAGCGGCGCACGGGGGCAGCTACAACACACCCCCACACGGAGGCTGCTTCCCCCTTCTTCCCTTCGACACACCAAGAAGCAGCCGTTCATCTTCAGCTTGATCTCACTGGCCGGCCCTTGTGCGGACCGGACTCGAACTACTACGAACAGCACGCAACTGAAAAGTCGAGTTGAAGAATATGAGTTGGAATTGCAGAGGTTCAGGCAGGAGTCTCCGAAGTCAGACGATGCAACATCTTAGCCGACTCATATATTAAACCCATGCGTAGGTAATTTTCATATCGGAGACTAGGAATTCACGTGTTACTGCTAATGACTTAACAGATCATTTTCATATGTGCGATAGTTTTGTTGTTCCTGCTATAAGCCTTTCCGGTGGTCTTTGGATCATGTGGAGTGTTGACGTAAATATGGATATTGTGACGTCTAGCCATTATTATATTCTAGCTTCTGTTATGCAAAAATCAAATGCTTCAAGTTTTAATTTAGCGTGTGTATATGGTGATCCCCATCATCAGAAAACAAATTCCATCTAGAATGATATCTTATCTTTTATTTTACATAATCAAGGTACGCCAACTTTATGTATGGGTGACCTTAATAATATCATGCATCCAAATGAAAAATGGGGGCATTCACCTCCTTCACTTTCTCGGATTGATAACTTTTGTTCTCTTATTATGCAATGTGGTCTGATGGATCTTGGTTAATGTGGTCTTGCTTATACCTGGACAAATAAGCGTTACACGACTAATCCTACTTTTGAGCGTTGGATAGATGCCTCAGTGACGCTGAATCGTGTCAAGCTTATCCTTCTACCATTGTTTACCATTTGCCTATGTTATACAGCGATCATGCACCTATATTGACTATCATGAACCCGAATTGTCATAAACCGAAAAGAAGATTTAAATTTCAGAATTGGTGGCTATCTGAAGATGTCTTTCATGAGATGCCACTGCGAGCATGGACCCAAGTGGATGGTAAGCCTTTTCATTTGCGCACAAAAGTGTCAGCATGCACCATCAAGAAATGGGTAAGGAAGAAAAAACCTCTCAATCAACAGCTTTGCGATATTGAGAATGAGCTTTCTACCCTGCAGCAAAGCCCTCCTGATCTTATTGATCATTCCAAAGAAGAAAATTTAATTCAGCGGCATAATAGGATATTAGACCAAATCACTGACCATTACAGGCAATTATCAAAGAAACATTGGGCGACTGAGGGTGACAGGAACACAAGATTCTTCCAGCAAGCTTGTACTAGAAGATGGCATAAAAATAGAATTCTGTTCATCCAGAGAGAACATAATGTTGGTGTCTAGCCCTTTGGATATTGCAAATGAATTCATAAATTATTTTACTAATCTTTTTACTTCTTCCATTCCAAGGGTGGATTCAAATTTCAATTTCGAAGGCACCATCACTAATGAATTTACTAAATCAGTTCCAAGCATTGATGGATGTTTGCAGATTGTGAAGAACATGAGGCTAAATGCTGCTCCAGGCCAGATGGTTTCAACATAGCTTTCTATAGGGCTTCTTGGCCTTGGTTCAGCCGTGACATTCATAACTTGATCACATTCTTTTACAATACAGGTAATTTACCTACCCCCCTTAATGCAACTGAAATCGTTCTTATTCCTAAGAAGACCCATGCAAACTCAGTTATTGATTTTAGACCAATCAGTCTTACTGATTTAGCCTACAGAATCATTGCCAAAACTTTAGCAAATAAGCTAAAAGTGGAACTCCCAAATTATATTCACCATTCCCAACATGCCTTCATTCAAGGAAGAAGAATCACTGACAATATTATTATTGTTCAAGAAACTGTACATTCGTTCAATCTAAAATCTTTTGACCAGCATTCTTTTATGTTAAAGATTGATTTAGCCAAAGTTTTTGATAGGATTGAATGGCCTTTTATTCTTGATGCTCTTCGACATAAAGGTTTTCATGGTCATTTCATTAAGCTTGTGTATGCATGCATCTTATCCACATGTTTTTCAGTTAATATCAATGGTGAGTCCTACGGGAATTTTCAGGCAAGTAGAGGAATTTGGCAGGAATGTCCTCTATCACCTTACTTGTTTGGCCTTGCTACTAATGAGTTATCTTTAAGATTGCAGGAAGCACTATATAATGTAGAGCTTACAGGATGTCAGCAGGATACGGCCGTGACGAAGTGGAGGTAGTGCAGGTAGAGCCACTGGTGGCTCACCACGCCACGGCTTGAGGACCCCGACGTGGAAGACGTCATGGATCCGTGCACCATCCGGCAGTTGGAGTCGATAGGCCACCGCACCGATGCGTTCCAGCACCTGGTACGGGCCTGGAAGCGAGGGCTCAGCTTGGAGCGCTTTCCTGGCACGATGGACTGCACCGGTCAGTGTAGCAGGCGGAGAAGGACCCAATCGCCGACTGCGAACTCCAGGGCACGATGATGGCCATCATAGTGACGTTTAGCATACGCCTAAGCTTGGAGGAGCAGCTCCCGCACATCCTACAAGAATGAATCTCGGTCGCGGAGAAGAGTGTCCACCGTGTCCGTGGAGGCCTCGCCCTCGGTGTATGGCAGGATGGCAGGTGGAGGGCGCCCAAACACAACTTCAAATGGTGTCGCCTTGAGAGCCGAGTGGTAGGATGTATTGTAACAATACTCAGCCCACGGAAGCCAGTCCAGCCAGGCCCTAGGACGATCTCCTGTAATGCAGCGCAGGTACATAGCTATAGTTTCGTTAACAATCTCCGACTGACCATCTGTTTGGGGGTGAAATGTCGTGCTCATGCGTAGCTGCCCTGCGGCACGCTTGAACAGGTCTCTCCACACATGACCTGTGAAGACTGGATCCCTGTCACTGACGATCGACGGAGGGAAGCCATGGAGCTAGACAATTGCCTTGAAGAATGCCTTGGCAATTGTTGTTGCGGTGTACGGATGGCTCATGGTGACGAAATGAGCATGCTTGGAGAATCGATCCACCATGGTGAGTATCATGCTTTTCCCACGGACGCGCGGCAGACCCTCAACAAAATCCATGGCAATATTTGACCAAACCGAAGAGGGTACCTCGAGGGGTTGCAGGAGGCCAGCAGGATGGAGGGACTCGGTTTTGTTGCGCTGGCATACAGCACAGGCACGGACAAAGTCCTTCACCTGACGGCGATCGTGGTCGACGAGGAAGTGTTGACGAAGGTGATGCAAGGTCTTTTGTATGCCCTCGTGTTCGGCGGTGTGGTCGAGCTCGATCACCGAAGACACCAGCGGCGACATTGCTGGCACAAACACCTAGGTGCCCAGGAGAATGAGGCCGCCGATGACGCGCCATGGATCACCCTGATCCACGACCACCGTGTCGCGGAAGGCTCGAAGCTCAGGGTCGTCTTGAAGCTCGCACCGGAGGATGTCCCAGAGCTGAAAGGAGGGGCCACTGAGGGCGCCCTGCACCGCGTCTGGGGCGTCCCGAGCGGGCACCTCATCGCCGTGTCGTGACAGTGCGTCGGTGACCGTGTTGAGACGTCCTAGCCGGTACTCCACACGTCATGAGCCACACCACGGCAGTCCAGCCAGTTCCTGGACGTGGCCTAGCCACTTTGCTCGAACGTTGGCTTCTCTCTACGCAGGTAGACCTTGCCCACCATAACACACAGTTTCAGATCTCTGGCTCCGAAACTGTAAAAGGTGGGATGAAAATAAGATTATAGCTCTCTTTGGTCAACAAACTTTGCAGGCTCTTTTGCAGATTCCTATTACGATGGGAGATGAGCCTGATATATTGTGTTGGAAGTAAAGTTTTCCAAACGGGCCAGGCCCGCTGGGCCGGCCCAGGCATGGCCTAGACACGGCCCGGCCCGTAACCCATAGTTCCCGTGCCTGGCACGGCCCGTCACGCGCCCGTGCCTGGGCCGCCAATTCGGCCCGTGGGCCGAGCACGGGCACGGCAAGGAAATGGCCTTGGCCCGCCTCAGGCACGGCCTTTTTCTCCAGCAATCGTCAGATCCAGCTCCCCCTTGATCTGGGCCGTCCATTCATTAGGGTTCTAGCAGCCGCGTATATAAGCAGCCCCCTCACTCCCCAATCCCCATCGCCCAAACCCTAATCATTTTCTCCTCCCCCCGTGGCTGCAACTCGCTCGCCTCTCTGCCGCCGCTTGCTTGCTCTGCCTCTCGGCTCTCGCCCTCTCCGTCAGCCGTGGCGAAGGGAGACCAGCCGCCGCGGCGGCGACCGCGGGTCGCCGTCGCTCCCACCCCTTCAGCTCGTTCTCTGGCAGCTACGACGCCGCTGCTCCGACGAAGCAGGTAAGCAAGCTCTTCAGTCGTCCTCTCCTCTATCCTCGTTCTCATCTCTTCTCCTCGTCCTCTGTCTGCATGAGCTAATCCTCTCTCTCTTTGTGCAGATCTGCTGATCCGCTGCTGCTCGAAGACGCTGCTCCTTCTCCGTCGCCGGCACGGGCATTGGCGTGCTGCCAGGCCTGGTGGCACGGCACAGCCCGGTTTTTGCCTGATAGGGCCGTGCCTGGGCTGCCAACTCGGCACGCCGGCACTATCAGGCACGGCACGGCGGGCCACCATGCCAATCGTGCCCGTGCCTAGCCGGGCCGTGCCTGGCCGTGCCCGTGCTAGTGCCGGGCCGGACGGCCCGTTTGGAAAACTATAGTTGGAAGCCAGCGTCTAATGGCATGTGCTCGTCCAAAAGTGCCTACAAGATGTTAATAACAGAGGAGGCATCAAACAACCCACATTCTAACATTCCTATGTAGGTGTTGCAAATTCTAAGGCATGTTTGGGCGGATAAAACAATTTAGCTGAGAATCAAAACCTTTGCCTGGAGACTTCTTAGACTTGCACTTGGGACAGCTTGTAGGATCCACATAATTATTCCGGAAGTTGATGATTTGTGCTCTTGATGTGGGAGTCCAGAATATGACAACCATCAATTTTTTGGCTACGGCTTTGCTCGGGTGGTATGGTTTGCTTCGCCTATTGCCCTTAAAGCAGATGCCTTACCACAGACAGGTCACGGACTCCACTCCCAGATTACTGCTATATTGCAGCAGGGACCATCTCAAGCTACTGCAGGTATGATATTCTCCATTATGTGGTGTTTATGGAAAGCTCACAATGATCACAGATATAACAAATCCAATTGCACGGTTACAAGGTTTTTGTCAGCAACCCCAACTGGATTGCTCACTACAACTCAGACACAAGTCGCCGGCGGCGAACTACTCGAACTCTCAATCTACTCCTACTCCTCTCGATAACCACGGCGGCCGACTGCTCACCGGATACACTCGACACAATTTTCTTCTCAGTAATTGGATGATGGTCCTTGGCCTCCCTAGGTTCCTCCTTTTGTATCTGAGTTCTGCTGGCCTTGGGGATCATCCAGGACTTACCAGTCTGTGTTGGGCTTGGGCCCATGGCAGCTGGGCTGTGGCCCACGATAGGTGGTACATTAGGCAGCTCCTGACATTCCCCCCTCCTTGAATTGCGGCTTGCTGATCATGTTCTTGATGGTGAGCTGGCGAACCTTCTGGACCATGTTCTTGACGTTGCACACCTCCATTCAATCCGGGAGCTTCTGGAACACGTACCGCACCAGCCACTGTAGGTCAAATGTGCACAGCAGCATTGCGCCGAGCACTGATGTTGAGTCCCTGCCACCAGAGTCTATGCCTGGCTCCTGGCAGAAAGATAGCATGGCCACCACGCTGCCGCTGGGCAAATAGAAGTGGATTAGGGGGCACTTGCTGGGAAACTTGCTGGGCACTCGTAACTCAGTGGTGCGAAGCCTCGGCCGCACCCCCAAAACTGATAGAATTGGATCAGCACATGAACTTCCAAGTTGATAGCGATTTCCATTGACTGGAATAAGGACGCAATTGTCTCCCACAACCAGAAGCTTATGATGACCACCCAACAGAATCATAGAGAGCACAAAGGTCTCCCGCTGAAATCTGCAAGCTGAGAAGCAATCACCATGTTGCAGAAAGTTTTCCTTGGCCTTTCCAGATAGCTGGAAAACACATGCTGACCAACCATTTGTGTGTTTGATTACTACCTGCACAATTGTAAGCTGAGTAGGTGGTGGCCATGGAGGCCTGTACTGCACAGCAAGCAAACCGAAGCAAAGAGAGACGAGAAATCCACTCTCTTCATCTGAATACAGGTCACCAATGCTAGCTGAACTACCACGTCCATTTCCAGCAACTTGACTTGTATACCCATCAGTTGATGGAAGTCAGTAGCATGCCATGACACTCAATGCTCAACTGCATATCCTTAACCACAACACTTAGGAGGCCACCAATACAATGAGCAAATCCATCTTGGATTGAACATTCAGCATCAACAAATGAAAATGTGCCTCTGGAGGAAACAGAATCATGATCTGAGCTGAAACTGAAGGTATGAACGATAGCATGATGGCCATCAGAGATAAGAACGATAGCACCCATCTTGAACCCATGAACAATGTTTGGGCCACCACGTGCAAAAAGTGAACGGATAAGCAATTGGATGTCCAGGAACCTGAAGTCGTCACAGATGGACAATTGATGGTTGCAGCCTGTATGCTCAGTATTCCAGCACAATAGCATTGCTTCGGACCATTGCCACAAATGCAAACGTGCATGACTGCTCATGTCTATAGCAAGCAATGGCTGTAGTAGCACTGAAATCTGGCCACTCACTCCCTCAAATGTTGTCCGGTATGTCGCGTGCCTTAGCAAACCAACAGACCAACCCTTGTAGAAGGAACGAACTCCCTCATTTGCAATCATGTTTCTCATGACCTGACTAGCAGAGCCTTCACCCAAGTGGAAATCTCCGAGAGCAAGTGCAGACTCTACAGCATCCATCCACCAATAAATTTTTGCAGGCTTACCATCGAGATCAATCGGCCAATTAGAATACATGTCACCATCCATGAAAAAATTTACAACTCCATCATTGGCAGCTCCGAGATGGTCTCCACAATCAACAATAACAATATCATCAGTCGTGCGATCGGCTTCATCAACAGAAATATCCGGATCCAGAAAGCATCTAACCATTTGCCGTCCAGGGGAGTTGTATCTTCTACTGTTTGTGCCCTCCGGAGAACAACTTTTGTTGATTGTAATTTGGAAGCCAATCATGCAATGTGCTGAGGTCCTAGTGAAACTGTTTACGGATGCAGATGGTGTGGCAGAGGAGTGGTTGTTGCATTGCATCGAACACTTGGTAAGCGGCAAGCTGGGAAATAATGCAGACCTCAACATGGTTGTCATGGTGGGGTTGACACAGACGGAGTGCTCGTACGAGGACAAATTGGCGTCCTCAAAGGCGATGGTCTCGCCTCCGAGGCGTGGCTGGCCGTCATTGAGGCGGCAGTCGAGGTCCACGCGATTGAGCAGCTCCGACGCATCCGTCCCGCGGTGCAGGCATCTGAGCGCACTCGCTGTGCCACTGAAGATGGAGAGCTTCTTCGTGGATTGCGATGGCGGACCAACGGCCGGGGGCAGTGAGCGCTGCGGTCGGGAAGAGCGAGACGGCAGAGGCAGGCCCCGGCGAAGCCAAGGCGGACGAGGAGGGGCACGCCGCGGCCGGCGCCCGAGACAGCACTGTGGAGCATGCCACGGTCCGCGAAGCCGTGACGAGCACGGAAGGGAGAGCCATGGCGGGCGCGGAGTAACTCGCCGTGGTCGGTGAAGCCGAGGCGGCCACGGTGGAGGACGCCATAGCCGTCTAAGCTGAGGAGGACGCCATAGCCGTCGAAGTTGAGGCGGGCGTGGTGGAGGACGCCGTAGTCGACGAAGCCAAGGAGGACGCCGCGTCTGGCGAAGCGGAGAAACTCGCCGCAGCGGACGAGGAGCGGCGAGGGCACCCTGGGCGAGCGAATCGCGGATGCGCGTGGAGACGACGGGCTTGGGCACCTCGCTGCCCGTGGATGGTAGGACCTTCTCGTCCACCTCCTCGCGCTCCTGGATTTGAAGCTGGAACGCATCGGGCTCGATCCCATTGGTAGCGGAGGTGATAGGAGAGAGGCAGGCGGAGGAAGCATCGGTGGATGAGTACTCGAAGGCCGCAGCGTCGATGGAGTGGGCAACAGAGTCGATGGTGTCGGTTGCGGGGATCTCGTCAAAGAGTCCACCCCAGTTATCGGCCACGACGAGCTCCATCGTGCCGAGCTGCTTGAGGGCGCTGATGCGGCACTCGACGGCGGCGCCCCGCTGCTCCCGCGCGGCCCAGTGCCGCTCGCCCCGCTGCTCCCGCGCGGCCCAGCGCCGCTCGCTGCGAGTGACGAGCTCGTCGAACTTCCTGATGAACTCGTCGGAGACAAGCTCTAGGGTGGGATCCTTGGCGCTGAGAATCGACGGCACTGGTACCAAATGTCAGCAACCCCAACTGCATTGCTCACTACAACTCAGACACAAGTCACCGGCAGCGAACTACTCGAACTCTCAATCTTCTCCTACTCCTCTCGATAACCACGGCGGCCGACTGCTCACCGGATACACTCGACACAATCTTCTTCTCATTAATTGGATGATGGTCCTTGGCCTCCCCAGGTTCCTCCTTTAGTATCTGGCCTTGGGGATCATCCAGGACTTACCAGTCTGTGTTGGGCTTGGGCCCATGGCAGCTGGGCTGTGGCCCACGATAGGTGGTACATTAGTCAGCTCCTGACAGTTTTGTATGAAGCAAAAGCTACTGATACAACTTACAATATAGCAATTGGGGATAACGGATAATACTATTTCTCAATCCATTACACATGCTGCTCCAACTACAACAACTGCAGATGCTACTCATTCTACTACTTTGCAGGCTACTCATTCTGCTACTTTGCAGGGTACTCATTCTGCTGCTTTGCAGACTCAGGAGAGAATAACTGATCCTACTCAATTTACTACTTTGACGGCTACTCATTCTATTACTTTGCAGACTCAGGAGAGAATAATAGATCCTACTCAATTTACTACTTTGCAGGTTCAGGATAGAATAGCAGATGCTACTCATACTACTACAATGCAGACTTAGGAGGCTCCTAAGATTTATTGTGATGCCTCTGTTGATTCTCAAAATCCCACTACAAACCAAACTGGGATTGGAGTATGCATTCTCACTCAACCTGCGAGAAGTGTCTCCCATGTTTCCTTTTTGCAGGTAGAGATTCCACAGGTTTTGCAACCATTGGAAGCTGAAGCTCATGCTTTTCTTTTCGGTGCAAAGTTAGCTGCAGCTCTCAATCTGCAGAACACAACTCTGATCACCGACAACCAAGTACTAGCCTCTGCTGTACTAGCTGGATCGCCACACACTCAGCCTGGATATTGGTCCATGCGTCCAATTGTAGTTGAAATACATGACATTATACAAGCACAAGGATACACAGTCCACAAAATCCGTAGGGGAGGCAAATCAGGTAGCTGACAGCCTTGCCAAAAAGGCAAGACGAGCTAGCATCTTGAATTCAGGTCTTCTTTCTTGCCAGGCACTTGTGCATCATCCAACCTGTAAACTCAAGCTTGTACTACAAAACATCGACTGGGGTAACAAAATCCCCATCTCTGTAACATGTTTGTGATGCAATGGAAGATTAACTTTTCAAAAAAAAAAAAATGAAGGGATCATATGAACAGATTTGTTGAACACAAGCAAGCAGTCGAAGCACGGCACCTTGTTAACACGGAGCCTAGGGGAGTCTTGCTGTCACAGTTGGATACTTCTACAGGCAAATTATGGCAACCAGCGACCAAGCTCAAATTAATTAACGTCTTGAAGAAATACCCGTACCAACACACCCTGAGCACATTCATGAAGCTTTCCAATCTTTGTATTCTTTTGGGACCTGCTAGCGATCGAACGTTCTAGCATAGAACGCCGCGCTAGCAGGGCCCGGCCCATCTTCCCCGCAGCGTCCCGTCCCGCCCCGCCCCCGCGAACGGACACGCACGCGACACACACACAGACCCCATCGCCTCCGTACTCCTCCGCAACCCAGCGCGAGCGCAGCCCCGCGGCGCCTCCGACACACACGGACGGTCCCCATCCCCCCGCGATGCCACCCACCACCGGCGCCGCCGCCCTCGACATGGCCGCTCCCATGCCTCTGAAAAAAAAACAGAAACTGAAACAAATTAAAAATCAAAAATGAAACAAAGGAGCATGAATAATTGAAACATCAGATCTGCATCGCATGAACCCCAAGTCATTGAATTAACTGAAAAAATATAAACAAAAATAAAGAACACCTGAAACAAAACTGAAAAGCAAATAGAAACATTAGAAACAACTCTGTTGTAGTATAGAAACATTAGAAAATGACATGCGAAAACATAAACTAAATACAAAAAGAAACAACATGATTACCCCGCTGAAACACCAAGTAAAGTCTGTTGAAACCACCGTGAATAAACAATTGAAACACCCCCGGCGAAATCATACAAAAAACCCTGAAACATCCCCCCATCATCTGATGAAACAAGCAAGAAGGCATCAAAGAAACAAAAAATACCAACAACGGAAACATGGTTAGTCGCCAGAAAAGGGAGGACCCCGAGAACAGAGAGGGAGCAGACGCGAGACCTACCTGGACCCCCCCGGTCACACCGGAGATGAGGGAGGAGGAGGGGAGGGCGCGCCGAATCTGCGCCAGCAGCTGCCGGAGCCGCTGACGTTCGCGGGAGCCAGCAGCCGCCGGAGCCGCCGGAACCATGGCCGCTCGCCAGAACCCTAGCTCCTTGCCGCTTGATCCGCGCGGATCCGCGGCGGCTGCCGCCGGATCTCGCGGATCCGCGTCCGCCACAGCCGGATCCCGCAGTCAGCGGCTGCCGCCGCCATGGGGGTGAGGGAGGAGGTGCGGGAGCGTGGGGGGAGCTCGCCGCCGCCATGGGGGAGGGGGAGGGAGGAGGGAGGAAGCGGCGCGGGGAGCGGGGGGAGCTCTCCGTCGTCGTGGGGAGGAGGGAGGAGTAGTGACGAGGAGGCGCCGCCGTCGCCCCGGTCGGGCGGAGAGAGAGCTGGGGGGTGAGAGAGTGAGCGAGAGAGAATGGACGGACGCGCGAGGTGGGGATGGGGGGTCATCCACCGCGCGGCGGAGCTGCCGAGGCGCGGGGTGGAATTACAAATTTGCCCCTGTCCCTTGCTGTGCGCGCGCTCGCACTGGGGGACGGAGATGGGCCGGGCCGGTCGCGACGTCCGTTCTATGATTAGAACGTAAAATCTAGAGCATTACCGTATTCTTTTCCTATATCTTGTGAGCATAGAGAGCTACTCTGCTTTGTAGAATGGGCTAGTGAGAATCTAGAATAGAAAATAGTAGTACTGATAATCAAATAAAAATTTGTTGGAAGGTATTTTTTTCATTTAAATATCTATTCCTAGCAATTATCAGGTACGATGTAGTGAGTATTTTCGCAGTTGCTCTAACCTTTTTTTTTTTTTTTTTTTTTGAGGAAAACTGGAGGGGTTTGCACCCCTACAGCACTTTTAATAAAGACAACAAAGTACAAAACACAAGAAAGAGGAAACAGCAAGGAATTGAATTAACCTGTTAAAAAAATATATTGAATTGAATTAGACCATAGAAATTTAGATCCCTAGCACCATACAGGCGAAGGACATACACAAAACAAATAAGAAAAACAGGGCTTCATGGTTTCAATAATCAATAATACCCAAGTTACAAACTGAAAATTGGAATTTGGAAAATATATATAAATAAATAAATACTGTGACTAACTGATGATGATTCCTGTCTCCTTACAGGGCTTGCCATCATGATTGGCGTCTCGTCTCATCAGCGGCCAGCGGCGTGGCGGGATCTATGCAGGATAGGGCGATCGAGCTCTGTCGATTCCGACTCGGAAACAGGAAGCTGTGATAATGGGCTGATGACTGATGTTCGTTTCCTCATTGGGCCTTTACACAGCCAAGCCCAGAACAGCCCGTATATATAACTACGAATAACAGTACACAGAGTCCACGACTAGAATGTGGCCTATCCATTCCATAACTCACCGATCGTATTCTCCGTCTTACGCGGCAGTGGCGGCGCGAAGCAACCGTCGACGAGACAAGCCTTCCAGGTATTGATCTTGGAATTAACACTGACAAAAAACAGCTGGAGTCTCGATCTGCAGTGTATGCGTGTGCTCCTGGCGAAGAATGTTCTTGTTTGCGTTAATTTTCGCCTCCACCCAGAAATTCTTCTGCCCTAATGTAGCATATGTAGTAGTCATCTTTCTTATCCACCTCTTTCAGTCCACAGAGTTGGCAGACTTTGGACGGCCAGCTGGTCGCGGCGAGTTTGGTTCTTTATATACCAACAATGTATATAAAGAAGGTAAACTATGCTGCAATTAATAATAGGCTCAATTTGATTTCTGGTGTTGACATGGAAGCCACTAATCTGCCCCTTAACTGCACAGGTCATAATCCAAGGGTTTAAGAGCTACGGAGAGGAGGTTTCGACAGAGCCCTTCAGCCCCAAAGTTAACGTCATTGGTAAATATAAATCCTGCTGCACTGCATTTGCATTTCCTTACAAGCCAAAAACGCATTATTATCATTTAGTAGTAATTAGGCTCTCGTGTGCCATGCAAACTAAGCAATGTGTGATTGAATAAAATGCACTGGCACGAGTCATTCAAACAGCAACCTGCATCCATGCATGCATCTTCGAGTTGTTTTTAATTGATCAATATTTCTCGTCAAATTCTGTTTCAGGACATGTTTGTCATACATTTTCTTGACATGAACTTTTTCTTTCAATTCGCTGAGCCGCTAGATACAAATTCAACGGGTTGATAGCCTTGTGATGGAATAATTCTTTACATAGTTGCCATATATGAATCGTTTTCTGATCGTTGCTGGTTTGCACAGTTCTCATCTTCCAATCTTTCCTAACTAAAAGAAATTGACATAGATGGATTTATAAATAGAAATTACTACTAAAAGGTGCAATTCGAAGCTTATATGCATATGTAAGTTTCTATCCTGAATCATTACATTGACATCAACCTGTTTGTCACAGTTGGACCAAATGGATCTGGAAAGTCAAACTTTTCCAAAGGCAATTTTTTTACACTACTGTTGCTGTGGGCCAGTTTATTATATATATTGTTTTTCATCTGCTGTGTGTGATGGCTATGACCATGCTATATCCTCCAGCTATATGGTTTGTTCTGACCGACACGTTACATAACCTACAAAGGAAAGATATGGCTGCCCTCCTCCATGTATGCCTTCTCTTTACTTGAATAATCTGGATTGCTCGAATCGGTTTTGCTGACTGGTTTGCTTATACTAATAATAACTTTAACAGGAAGGTGCTGGACACTCGGATGTATCTGCTTTTGTTGAGATAGTGTTTGATAATTCAGACGGCCTCATTCCTGTTAGTCCTCTAATTTATTCAAATTTAATTCATCTGGTATTAGAGTTTTATGCTGCATAATTCATATTGATAGTTGGAGTAGAGCAGCTAGTCATTAGGATATTTGAGCAACATTTGCGTGAATTCTTTTTGGATTCGATTAGAATTGGTGAGCGCATTTGTGACTGATGTATACTACTTTCCTTCAGGTTGACAAGAAGGAGGTACGCTTAGGTAGGACAATCTCTTCAAAGGATGTCTACTACTTGGATGGCAAGACTATTAAGCATGTTCTCTTATGCCCAAGCTAGACCATCAGCAGTGTTATTATGATATAAGACCACCAATGATGCTGTCTGAGGTATTTTGTCCGTGCATCTGACCCACTTTTGTTTATTGTTGCTATGTATAGAAAAGCTGAAGTTAAAAATGTTTTGGAGGGCGCTGGTATCTCTCGATCTAATCCATACTATGTTGTCCAGCAAGAAAAGGTAAGACACTCACCTGGTCGTTCCGTCCACCTAAGAATATACATTATATATCCTCAAATTATACCTATAGGTTTCATCACTTACCCTAATGAAAGACACTGAACGACTGAATCTTCTTAAAGAAATTGGTGGTACATGTGTTTACGATGAAAGACGGCGTACAAGCCTGAAGATAATGCAAGAAACGGGTCGACATTTCATCAACCATTTTCGTATAATTTTTTTCTGACATTATATGTTTTCTGTTTGGGGTGTTCATTTCTATTAAATTTAACAGACAATGAAAGGAAGCGAATGGATCAAGTCATCCAATACTTGGATAAAAGATTAAAGGAACTTGATGAAGAGAAAGAAGAGCAAAAGAAGTATCAGCAGCTGGACAACCAAAGAAGATCACTTGAGTATAACTTATTAGATCAAGAACTAAATGATGCACAGAACAAACTAGCTACAGTAATATTCTCTCCTTTTGTGACAAGAAAAAAGATTAGTGTACTTGGTACATGTATTTATATTTAGATGACCACTTTGATCATATTACTTAGATGGGTCATTCTGTGATGTTATTCACTGATGTAGATTTTACATTTTTTGTTCAGACGTATGAATGCTATTTCTTATAGAATCTACATAATTCAGTAACATATGCACAAATATGTAAGATGCTAACAACATATGCTTTTGCCTGTCCACTTTATTTAAGTTTGCTTGTGAACACTACCTTAGTAAGCCATAGCATATGCAGCCATATATATATATATATATATATATATATATATATATATATATATATATATATATATATATATATATATATATATATATATATAGGGAAATTCCATTATACTCTTACGAGTATGTACTCCCATCTCTAAAAAACCATACTAGGTATGTGTCAATACTTGTTTATCGGTTTGAGTATGTTTATATACTCATTTTAAGATACTCCATGTCTTTTTACGCTAAAAAATTTCAAAGGAACATATATTTTTTGATATATTACTAAAATGCCATTATTGTACTATATAAAATATGTATGACCATATACACAATGTATGCATGTATACTTGACATATATAACACCTGGGTACTCTAGTATGACCATATACTTGAGTATATACACTTCGTTCGGTCATATACACCCTAAATCTAGAGATATAGAGATAGGAGTACATACTCTTAAGAGTACGAAAATCTGTCCTATATATATATATATATATATATATATATATAGGATCGAACTATTGGGAGCCCCGGGCTCCCAATAGCTTAGGGGAAGCCCCAGCCAACCCCCTGCCAGCCTCCCAGCGAGCTGACACATGTGCAGGCAGTCTGACACGCGTAGTGGGGAATCTCATGTCAGACTGCGCAGAAATATTTTTCTCACGACGATGCATAAAAACTAGTGTCGGGATGAATTAATGTCAGTTTGTTACTGCATAAAAACCTCTCACGAGCTGGGTGTTCCACCTAACAGCATCTAACACGGGCTGACACAAACTGACAAGGCTGACGCGCGCATGCAGGCCTGCATCCCATCTAAATCTCATCCGTTTTTTTACTATAATTCCTAAACGATGCATCCGATTCAAAAACCGTTTTCACCATTGAACTCCTGACATTTTTGTGCACGATTCAAGATCCATTGTGAATATATTTGTAGAATTTTTGAAAATTCATTAATTTTAAATTTGAATCATGTCACATGATGACTATTTGAATGCATAAAATCTTTGGTTGAGATGTGTACAAAAGTTTTTGGCGCTGACGTTGCATAAAAGTGTTTGGTTGAATGAACAAAATTTTGAAATTTGTGACTGGTTGCTCTCATCTCTTCAAAATTTTGAAATTTATATCTCAAAACTTGAATCATACTAGCACTTAAAAGGTCATGGATGCATAGAATAGCTTGACAAGATGCATAGAACAGTTTTTGACACCGCATAATAGTGTTTGGTTCAATGTATAAAATTTTGAAATTTTTGGCTGATTCCTCTCATCTCCTCTAAGTTTACATCACGACACTTGAATCATATTGGCACTTGAAAGATGTGGATGTATATAATCACTTTTCAAAATGCATAGAACAGTTTTTAACACCGCATAATAACCTCATACTGCGGGGGTGTATAATAACCATGATAACACTTCATAAATACATGGAGACCCCAGCATAAATACAATGAAACAATTTTCCCTTCACCAAAAATTGAAATTTGAAGAACATGTGACAACCGATCAGATTCATAGAATCAAAATACGTAGAAACAGTGCATACAAATCAGCTGTGTTACAGCATAAAAAACTCTCAATGAGGTGGACGTTACAATAAGAACGAACCACAGATGAATACAAGAGAAATAGATGAATACAAGATGGTACAACCAGCGCTTTGAAACCCAAAATGAGATTACATAGAAAGCAAAAGCCTTGCTCATGTCATTAAACACAACATAAATTAACCCATCAAATTACATCAAAATCACACAACGCCACTAGGCATTCCAAGAAGTCGTGAACGTCACAAGCCTTGCCACATTCCAAGAAGAAGAATCCTTCCAACCATCCTACATCAAAACAAAAACATGAAACCATTGTTCAGCAAGCGCGGAAAGTTTACAACGGCAAAAAGAGGCATAAAAACATGTTTTAGTACAAACATAAACCTTACAATAGCAAGAAAGGGATGCACAGAAAATATTATTGTCCAACTCAAACTATTATTTTCACTGTGAAAGTATATAATTAATAGAGCAACAATGCATACAACCCCAATACACGAGAACAGAGGGGAGTGGACACAAAAAAACTAGTGACCAGCATGCTAAAAATGCATAAAAGTCTTCCAACAGTCCACGAGAACAGAGGGGAGTGGATCTGCATCTCACCGTACTGTAAAGTAGAGGGAGGGGCCGCTGTTGGAGTGAGGCACCATAGCCGGATGGGAGGACGAGGACATCGCTGGAGGGGGCGAGGGGAAGCCACTTATTCCGGTGACGGGAAGCCACCGCATGAAACCATGTCCTGTCAATCACATCACGCGTAAACACATTTAGCCACTAATCATGTGCCACTGATGTATTGAATCGTGTGTCAACAATGCATAAAACTATGTAGAAGCATAGAGAATTGTTCCAACAATGTATATTGATGTGTTCTGATTTCTGAAGATGCATAAAAGAGTATTTTAACCATGTATAAAAATTGTTGGGCAGTGCACAACAAATTTGATCTAACCATGTATAAAAAATGTGGCAGCAATTTTTTTTGTCAAACTGAACGCGTATTGAATCGGATTAGTAAAAACATTTTTATGCAATAAAAACATAACTCACATGCATCTAAATCCACATATTCTTCTCTCCTACTGGCTGCACATTACCCATGCTTGGTGCTCCGAACAGGATACCTACAATTCAACAATGCATAGAATTTAGAATAACTCGTCATGATCAACTAGGGATAGGAACATGTTTCAGTAGCGCGCAAAAACCTGTTTTAGCAAGCACAAAAGCTAACAGTAGTAACACATAAAAACATGCTTTTAGCCAACAGAGTCCTTAAACAATGTGTATAAACATGTTCTAAAAATACATCTAAATGTGCTCCAAACAGCAACAAATAGGAATTAGGCCAGCCACTAATTTCATCTGGGCAAGGCATAAGAACAGTAGCACAAACACAAATTTTCTAGAGCTAGTGGCCAGCATCCAAAATAATCTAATTCACAATTTGTATTCAAACCACGTAGACATACAGTTCTAGAAGTATTAAAAGATTAACAAAGGTCTGGCATGTTGTCATGTGTTTGATTTAACAAATTGTGTGCGGTGGCTATATTACAATTGTTCATAGAAACCTAACAATTTCGAGCACTCTAATAGTATGTCTATAGACACACTGACCATCATAAGTAAATATTTTATTTAGTCAGATTGGCAAATCATAATTGCTATGCATATAAACTTGTGTATACAAGCACAAAAAACAAAAATTGGTCTATGCAATGGATGTCAGTATTGGATAGAAAACCATGCTTCATTTGCCACAAATCGAATCAAAACATAAGAAAAGCATTCTTGCTTGCAATTTTTTTCTCTTCATTTGCCACAAAAAAAATTAGCAAACGAAGCATAAAAATCATTTTTTGGATACCTGATACTATCTCCATGCCTACCATCCTCCTGCTCACCATGCTGCCAAAAGCCTGCATTTAAGACAGCTTATTATGCATACACACATGCTATGAAAATAGAAAATTTGGTATTACATCGATCCCATTCTCTCCACACCTAAGCATATAAACCTATTTAATTTCAATTGAGGTGCAAACCTAAGCAACTAAGCATAATCATAGATTCACCATGTCTACAGTGCATAAAAATTAGTGGCTAGACATCAGTGTAAATAATCTAATTCATAATTTGTATTCAAACACAATGTCACAAGGAAGCATGAAAAATTTAACATATAAGTTCTTGCATGATGACATGCGTTCAATCTAACCGGTTTTGGCAGTAGCCAAATGGCATTTGTGCATAGAAAATAAAAGACCTTGCTGCTGGGGAATGTAGTACCAAATTGTGCATAGAAAACTCCCAATTAATATTTTCAACTTCTATACATAAAACCAAACATTTAACACTTTAATTTCATTGTACATCTGCTCGAAGGATAAGCATTAAAAAATCCAATGGCTATCGAAGTACAAGCTAGCAGCATCTCCAAGCCCACATCAAACTAGGAATGAGAATACTATAAAAACCAAAAAAAAATTGGGCCACAAGTTTTTATGCCATATGAATCAGCAAGCAAAAGGGACTCCTGGAGGCATAAAAAACAAAATGCCTAGGCATAACACGTTGCCTAAAAGCCATATATCACCCACATGAATTGCTAGCTCTTCATTTTCTGCATGAAAATTTAGCAAATCAGGCATAAAAGTCGCTTTGGGGACATTTATAGCAACAGTGCATACAAAACCCAAATCATAAACCAGCAATCTCATAGCCATTGAAAGTATGCCAACAGCACATAAAAAGTACCCTTGCATATAATCTAATTCGCAAGTTTTATTCAAATCACATAGACATACGGTCCTATAAGCAGGGAAAATTAACAAGGTGTTGCAAGTTGCCATGAGTTTGATTTAATAGGTTGTGTGTGGTGGCATCACACACAGCAAGGGGAGAATTTAACATGTGCCCACGACGATTTACAAAAAAAACATCATGAGAGACATATATTTTAATGCTACTAACACAATACATGCATAAAAACATTCACGTCATGCCATTCTAACCTCGAATTGAGGGCGTTTGGGCTCCTACCTGCTCCTGGACCAGCCTCCTTGCATGCTGCCATGGCGTCCAACGCTACCAGCGACTCCACATAGGCGCAACAGCGAAAGCGGAGGAGCACCGACGCACACACACTGTGCCATTGATGAGGACAGAGACCACACACCGGGCTTGCCTTGTCTGGTGAACAACAGCCCACCCTCACCTGCCAACAATATGTGTGTCTAAATTAACACAAAAAGGAGAATACAATCATTCGTATGCATACCAGGGAGATGCATAAAAATTCAAAACGAAATGCATGCAAACCTTGTTCCTGCAGACGGTCGTCGAAGCTTCCTCTTCTGTGGCTGGTGCGGAGCTCTGTCTTGGAAAAGGCCCAAGGAGCACCACCGTGCACGGATACCCCCGGGATCTCGAGGGTGTCGGCCTCCTGCTGTGTCCGGCACCATGCATGTGCTGGTGCGCCATGACTGAAGCCAGGCCGAGCTGCGCCACCGTCAGCTGCAAGGAGGATGATACAAAACTGCATAACAACCTTGAACCATTCATAAAACCAGGAAAAATATTTTATGCATATTAATAAAAAGGCAAAACTGGACACAATAAAAAGGGGCAATTGCATGTAAATGTCACCCTATATAATGCATAAACGTCACTAGAACTCAGCTGGGAAATCAAAAGTGCATACAATCCTTCTCCCCAACAGTGCGGTGATAATAATGCTGCATAAAAATAACACATGCACAGAAATTTATTGCAACAGTGCATCTAAACCTTCTTCTCCCTGCATCTGAACCTCCAGAACAACAAGTGTTGTTTTTATAGTAAAGACTCGATTTGAATGTATAAAACTTGCAAATTAAAAACCAGGAACAAGTTTCATATTCTTGCCGCACATCATGGCTCCGAAATTATAATTATAATGCATAAAAACCAGGAACAAAGTTCTTTATGCATATTAAAAAAAAGCTAACTCGATATAAAGAGGTCTTCCAAATAATTTCTTGCTTGCATGGTTGGCTCAAGCACAGAAAAACAAAATATGCTGATGTTTTACCAATTTTTATGCACAGTAGAAATGCAGCGAACAAAATCTGAAATCAAACACCAACATCTAGCCAGAACTAGGCATGTGTACAACAATACAATTTATAATCGCAGAGCCCATGCACAACTATATGTGTCCATGGGTCTGCACTAGAATTTACTAAAAATCTGAACGGTAAAAGACAGGAATGAGACTTATATCAACAATGCATATAATCATGCAGCAATAGCGTGTATAATCTTATAAGCATATAGTTCACAAAATGTGCATGAAACCTATGTTTCCAAATCATAAAAACTATAATTTCTCCTTTGAAATTTGAATCCAGGTACACATAACCTAATATGTATGCATCTATACATCCTAAACACGCTCCCAGACAACAAATTGATCAGGGTTCATGGCAATGAGCACCTGCACCTGCAACTTTACGGCAAAAATGGAATTACCACCATCTACCATAATCACAAGATCAATCCATGCATCTGCAGTGATCACAATGCATAAAAACTCACCTTCGTAGACAGATCGGCACACACCATGACCATGCTGGGGCTGGTTAGGGGCGCTCTCCGTTCTGGCAGTGCAGAGGTAGGCACGGCGTGTCCACGGTAGGCATGGGGGAGGGCATGGCGAGGTGGGAGGGGGCGCCGCCGGTCCGGGTCACCTGCAGCAAAGCTGCGCCGCTGCTGCCGCCTAGAAGCCGTAGACGGGAGGAACCGGAGGTGCTCCGTTGCCGTAGCCGTCCCGATGTGCGCGGTAGCCGTATCAGGTGGGGAAGGCCATCGGCAACCGACTCTGCAGGGGACGAGGCGCCGCCGGGTGGAGGGAGAGGGCCCCCGAGCTCCTCGCCACCGGAGGAGGCCTGCGCCGCCATAGATCAGGCGCCGCCACCGCCGCTCCTCGTCGGGGGCACCGCTCCAGTGCTCTAGTCGGCCAGATCCGGGGCGCCGCCGCTCCTCCTCGATGCCTGGGGAACGCGGAGGGCACGGAACCACGCCGAGCCGCCGCGAGACCTCGTCGGGGGCGCCGCTCCAGTTCTCGCAGTCACCGGATGGGGGGAGGGGCGCACCGCCGTTGACCCCGTTGCCATGCTATGTCAGGTTGTCTGGTAAAGATGGTGGTGGTCATGGTCCAAAGTTGCTGCTGGTTGCTTCGGATTCCTATGTTTAGTGTTTGGTGAAAGAGAAAAGGAGAAAGCAAAAGTGGAGACAAGCATCAAAGTGATTCCCATGGACCATGGGGACACTTAAGCATGCATTGTTGCTCCCTGTGCTGGCTTTGGCTGGTGGCATGCTCCCTGAAGCATCCAAGATGCTTAAAGTGGCATCCTAAGCTAAAGTCATGAGTCATGGGCCATCTCTTCTCGAATTCTGGCTAGTGTGGTGGGCATAGGATCCTTGGTTGTCATCATTGGGAGGCAGCAGGGTGCCTGGTGGCACCAAGTCCAGGTCGGCCAACCTGGGCTTTGGAGCCCCAGGGCATCCTATGCTGCTCCTTGGATCCCTGCTTCTAGCCGGAGTGAAGAGAGAGGTGGTGGACCCGTATGCCAGGTCAGCCAACCTGGTCATGGTGGCCCCACCAGCTCATCTTTTCTCTAATCACTCTTCTCAAGTTTTATTACTTATGTCTAAGTTATTTTGTGGAAATAAAATATGCAACTTTAAAAGTAAAACATGCAATTGAAAAGGGAAATGCAAAATTGAAATGCAAGAAGTAAATATGGGATAACTACTGACATACCTGGTCAGCGGAGGGCTCCATGTATTAGGTCCATAGGGCGGGGACCTCTCCGTCGGTTTTATTCGTCGGATGCGTCGGTTGGTCCCGGAGATGGGGAACATGACTGCACCTCCTTCTTCCGCCATACTTGCTTGATTTCAGCTTGTGGCTCGACGGGTTCTTCGTTCACTTCGGCCTTTTTGGCCGACTTACCTTTCTTAGTGTTCTTCCTTTGGCGATATTGGCGATGAGGCTTCTGGGGTGCCTTTTCCTGCATGTTAGCTTTAAAACCATTGAAAGGCACTCTTACCCTCCATCCATTGAATTGCATGTGGATCTGAGTAGCCCCATGAAGATGGTGGCATCCACCGTGTTTAGGAATGGTCATCCTAGGATGAGCGGGGCGT
Source organism: Themeda triandra (assembly GCA_018135685.1). NCBI lineage: Eukaryota > Viridiplantae > Streptophyta > Magnoliopsida > Poales > Poaceae > Themeda > Themeda triandra. The sequence continues at coordinate 182,796 of JAENPR010000911.1, forward strand.
CGGTGTTGGACCCCGTGTCCAGTACCAGGAAGTTGACTAGGACGTACTCGTCCTTGATTCTGATCAGGATGTCCCGTGCCAGTCCCTCGGGGAACCGGATTGTTTGATCTTCCATCTACAAACGCACATATGTGGGGTGCAAGGGGCCCCTAACAGGTTATCATAAGTTACCTTGGAGATGATGTTGACACCGGATCCAAGGTCGCAGAAGGCGTTGTCGAAGATCTGTGGTCCAATCTGGCAGGTGATGGTCGGCAGGCCAGGGTCCTCCTTCTTGTGGATGAACAGGGAATCCACCATGTTGACCCGAATAGAACAAGATTGAGGCTTACCAAACCTTGTATTTACCAGCCTGACACCCTCAACAGGGTCCTCAGGCTTCCCCAGAATCTTACCTTGCTCATGTGATGGAACAGCTGCGACTAATTGAGCTAACTGGGTTTCTAGCATTTTATTAAAGCTCAATTGGTTTTTCATGGCAGAATTAAAGCTATCCATCTTTTCACTAAGGTTTTCTAAGATCTTGTCATTAGCCATTATTTTCTTATTAAGAGCATCATTGATTTTAATTTGGCCAAATACAAGATCCTTAAGGGAAGTTTGGTTACCAAAAGAATTGCCCGAATTTTTGTTATTGTAACTCATACCTTGGCCTTGGTAGAAGGGGCGTGAACTCCATTGTTGTTGCTGGGGCCGGTTCCCGTTGTTAAAGTTGTTATTGTTGTTGATGTAGTTCACCTCCTCCTGTGTCTCGGGGCAATTGTTGCCCGAGTGATCTTCTCCTCCACATACTTCGCACCATGGATCAGCGTCCACAGTACGGACAGCGGCAGGGGTCTGGATGGCCTAAACTTCCTTTTTAGAGGAAGACTCCTCTATCTTCTTCACAAGGAGGTCCATCTTAGCGAAGAGCATGTCCACCTCTCTTCTTGGGCTAGAGGCGCTCCTCATTCCAACCTTGGTTGATAACCATCTTTTCAATGAGCTCCTTGGCATCCTTGACATTGTGTTGCAAGAATGCCCCTCCAGCGGAAGCATCAAGGTGACTACGGGCTATGCCGGTCAGCCCATGGTAGAAACCTTGAATAATGAGCCATTCATCTATCCCATGGTGGGGATAGGCCTGAATGTATTCATTGAGGCATTCCCATGCTTCGGGAATCGTCTCATCAGACTTTTGTTGGAAGCTTGAGATCTTCCCACGCAAGGCACTGGTCTTGCCTACTGGGAAGAACTTCTTGAGGAAGACATTGGCACACCTGTCCCAAGTCATCACTTCACTCTTGTTGGTGTAGAACCACTGCTTCGCCTTTCCCAAAAGCGAGAATGGGAAAAGACAAAGGCGGATGGCGTTCGCCGTGACGTTCTTGATGGTGAAAGTGTTGCACACCTCCAAAAAGTATTGGAGGTGAGCATTGGTATCCTCATGTGGCTTCCCACAGAATGGATTGGATTGCACCATGTTGATCAGTGCAGGCTTGAGCTCAAAGGTCGCATCGCCCAAGTTCAAGTTCGGACCCATAGCGACAAAGTCAGCTGACGGGGATGAGAACTCAGCGATGGTCTTCTGGGCCATGACTGTCTCAACAACTGGTGTGGGGCTTCCTTCTACAAATGGATCATGGTCCATGAACCTTTGAGGAGGAACTTGACGGTGTCTAGTTCTCCTCAACAATTGCTCAGGATCTTCAACGAAGTTTGACGGCAATTGAAAACCGCTCATGGACTGTCTAAATTAATGAAAACAAAAACAAGACAAGTGAAAGATAAGCCCCTAACACTAATGGGTGCTTAGATTAAGAGTAGACCACGGATTCCAACTTATCAGAGATTCCTAGTACGACGCTTTCCCCAGCAACGGCGCTAGAAATGCTTGTTGGCAAATCTTAACGCACATCGACTAGAGTAAAGATAAGTTGTCTATGGTGGTGCCTAATAGCAATGCTTACTGGCAAGCCTGAACTATCACCAGAGAGAGGGTGTCACAAGTCCTCCTCAGGCAATGGTTCTAGAAATGCTAAGCAAAGCTAAACTCTAGCGATGATGCAAGACGTGCCAAATGGGTAACTTTGCAAGCGCACAGGTACCACTGTAGCACTTCAACCGAGGTGAGTATCCACGGTGTTGTGATTTATACTTCGCTCACAGGAAAGCAGACTAAGACTCTCTAATAAATGTGGGGATGGATATCCGTGGTGTGTCTACTCAATCTAAGTTCACTAGTGTGAACCGAGGGGTAAGAGTAGAGTAATAGATAAAGATAAATAAAGATAACTGGTAGATAGCTAGCTAGGTGAGATGACAATGAGTGAGTAAGGACTCCTATGTATCTAACTCTACTTCTGTGTTCTAATCCTAGCAATGTAAATGACTCAATCGGACTAGTATCTAAACAATCTTGTGTGGTGGGGAAATCGACTGCAGTACGAGGCGAAACTCCTACTCAAGCGGACCTTTGGCTTATGGATGCCCTACAGACCAAACCCGACGCAAATAGAACCTAATGAGAAGCACAGGCCTATCACGCTCACCACCGCCAGCTAATATAGTCAGAAAGAGAGGTTGCATCCACTAATAAGCGCTAGCCTAAGCACCTCGCTTACACTAGTCTTATGACTTCAACTATCACGTAAATAGCCAAAGCCCCTGATGGTAGTGAAACGCACACAAGGTGTTGTAACACTAATCTAACTAAGACAACTACACTAATAAGACTAAGACACAATAGTACTATACTAGTATAGTAGTGCACTAAGTAATTACTCAAAGTAAGTACTTAAAGTAAAGACTTAGTAAAGTAAAGAAAGACTATATTAATAAAGAATGTAATACAAGAGAAAAGGTACAAGAGCTATACCAGACTCTCTAGAAGACGACTCCGGAGACCCGAGCTTCGCTCGACTCGACTCTAACTCCCACTCTAGACAAGACTACACTACACTTGATCTCCCAAGAGAACTTGAGCTAGATGACCTGTGATACAATTGGGGATGCTCTAAAGTGAAGGCCTAGGGGGTATTTATAGTGGAGAGGTGGAGCAGGGGCTACTCCATCACCACGTCATCGATCTGCATGCTCTCGCCTTCTCCACCTTTGGATCCACCGACCTCCCAACCGCCTTGGATGGACGGCAGTGGGAATTCCACACATGGGAAATGTGTGGGATGTCAGTTGGAGCAAACCGCCTCAAGGAGGCCCACCTCTAGGTCAGCAGACCTGGGGTCTGGCAGACCCTAGGCCCCACTTAGCTTCTAGAAGCTCATGAGGTCGGTGGGAGGTCAGGACAGGTGGCAAGCCCCCATGGGCAGGTCGGTCGACCTGGCATTGGGGTGCCTGGCCCACTTCTGGCTCCCTGGTGCTATCCCCACCTATCATGTGAAGTCTTGCCCTAAGTTGAGTTCATTTGGTTCTCTGCTTGCTTCCATGTGGACCCATGGATCCATGTGCTAAGTGTTTGGACCATTGAGAGGTAGCACACTTGGATCCAGGGGTTGGGAAGGACTCCCAGGAGCATGACAAGGATCATGCCATGGAGGGCAGCCCCTGGTGGGCCTAAGTCCAGGTTGATCGAACTAGGGTTTGGGTCCCACAGGGCTCATTTCCATCTTCCCTGCATTTCACAAGCTAAGAGTACAAGTGGAACTTTATTAATGATAAATATGTTCATGTGATGCTTATCTTCCTTCAATCGAGAATTTTGTTGACGGGTTTTGAGTATGTAGAACTAGGTCTTATCTCCCATCAACACTGTGACGCCTAAGAGGGGGTTGAATTAGGCAACTTAGAATCTACTTCTCAACTATGTCCTCTTTTTCTAACCTTAGCAAAACCTATGCCATAGAGTAAACTATCTAAAAGTGCAGCTACAGTTTTGCTAGTGTGTTGCTATCTCTACCGCAAAAGAGTTATGCAACCTAGATTCCAATCCTATTCAACTAGCCTATCAACTAAGCTAGGAAAGGTAAAGTGCACAACCAAGGTAGCAATGTAAATACGGAAACATAACTGAGATAAATTCGACTCCTGACTTTTTTAGAATAAAATTGTTGATAAAACTCCAACATAGTTTGTTCCAAATCCACTAGAATCCATGTAGAATAGTCAAGTACCCCATTTCCAAGGGGTACCTATTGAAAATTGTTTCAACAAATTCATCCAAGACTTTTTAAGAAAAATTGAAAAGTTCTGAACTCGAAAGTTCTTCCAAGAGATGCTTGCTAAAAATTGTTTCAATCTCTACAAACTCCCTTGACGACTTCGGTATTTTTACCGAGGTATCATGAAGCGCCCAAGCTTCCCCCTAGAATGGAGCCGCTCACAAGAAAGCCCTCGCAAGGGCCAAGCTCCAAGTCAGGTAACTCCGTGGATAGCCCCGGGCCTTCCCCACGTGCAAGTGGGTCTCCAGTGTGCCTTCCAGCAAGCCTCTCCTGGACTACTTCCCGCCGTCTTCGCTATCAAGCTTTCGGCCAAAACGCTGTAGGCCTTGTTCCTTCTGGTACACGGTGGCGGCCACACCACAAGCATGATTGGTGTGGTCTTGCAAGACTACAAGCCCCGTCGAGTACAACAATGGTGCGTGCAAGCACCGAGTGGTGAGAGGTATGCAAACCTGACTAGCAACTAAGCCTAAGCCTAGAGCAAGCGCATAAGCATGGTCTAACTAGACTAAGCACTTCGCAAAGCACCTACACTAATCACCTAATGATCCCTTAAGGACTTATGGTGATTGGAGCACTTGATGATGTGTCTCAACACTTCTCTAACTTTGGCAGACTCCAACAACACCCATTTCGCTGGTTGGGGTCATATATATAGCCCCCAATGGAAACTAGCCACTGGCACCCTTGGTATGCATTTCTGCGTACCATTGGATCCTACTGTAGCAATGGTCCAACACTTTCCCAACGGCTCTCTGAAGTAACCATTGCTGACCGTTGGGTTCCCTACTGCGGCTAATGCGTGGGGTCACTGTCAGACTGGTCTGACGCCCCCATCTCAGACTGGGTCCGACGCTTTTCTGCGCTCTCAGGTTCCATTCTAGAACTAAATTGGAACTGTCAGACTAAGGGCCTAAATGGTCTAATGCTTTCGGTCTGGATTGGTCCGACTCTGATATTGCCTGCCTGTTGAACAGTGGCATGGTTAAATCCGATGCCTATTTTTCCCTTTTATCTGACGCCTGCTACGAAGCTATCTCGTGCTAATGCTTCAACGGTCAAACTGGTCCAGCCCATATGGTCCGACGCCCTTCTTTAGAGTCTGACATCCTACTGCTCACTCTCTTGATTTGTTGCATCTAGATCTTCATGTCCGACTTGGTTCCGTCCTTCATGGCTTGGACTATGGTTCTCTTTTATGTCTTCTATGATGCTTCAATTGACTTGCTCGAGGTGTTGATCATCGAATCATAACGCCACCTTCGTCCAAGTCATGTTTGCATCCTATTGGACTACAAAACAAACACTTGCAACTCGTTAGTCCAATTTGGTCTTGTTGTTCATCAAACACCAATATCCAATCTCAATAGGCCGATGGTCCATTTTCCTTACACATTCAATTTTCTTGATCTATGAAACTCATGACGTGATGCGTTGTCGCAAATGTGATGCATTCCGACTTCTAATCCTAATAAAATTGAAATGTTTGTCGAACTTAGTGCAAGGGTGAACAATTCTTTTCCTTTGAATGAACATGTTGCTCATCCAAAAAATTGGTAAGGGGGACAGGGTAAGGGCAGAGATCTCATTGCTAGCCGCACCACAAAGAATCAGAACATGAAGACCTGACCCCAGGCCCCCGCGGCGCTCTCATGAGCGACTCAGACAATGCCTCTCCTCCCCCGCCGTTGGGGGCCATCCTCCCTAGCGCCTCGACCTCGTCGCCACCGAGCATGTTGCCGGAATCCTGCGAGGCCACAATGATGGCAGCAGTGGGGCATGCTCCTCTCTCTTTCCCTGCAAGTGGCATCCATTGCACGACGACCCGCATTGGCTTGCTTCGGCGCCCAACCTTCGATCTAGCGCCCTCTTCGCCGAAAACGGAGTCCCTGCGATCGGATCTAGTGGGCCCAAAGGTGGGGAGGCCCCTTAGACCGTGCCAGGGCAGGCGCTGGTCGGTGCCCTAGCAGCCTGTTCAGGCGCTCCTAGGGCAGGGGGCGATGCCAAAGATGGTGGGGCACACACCTCGTGGTAGCTGGCATCAGTGTTTGGCAGTGATGGTGTTGGGTGCCAGTGCCGGCGTCAGTGGTCGCGACAGCCTCGGCGTGCGGCGGTGTTACGTGTGCGGTAGAGTTAGGTCTGGTTCCATGCGAAGCCCGGCCAGAGGAGGTGATGGCCGACATGGCTGTGCAGCCGCTGCGTGCAGCCGGCGTGTCGATGCCCCTCTGTTGGGTCTTATTTGGGCGGCAGGACAGTGATGGCAACGGTGGTAGCAGGCATGAGGTCTAGCATTTGGGCCTGGTGATTGTGCTGGGGGGCACCTTGGGCGAAAGCCTAGATGATTGTGATGCCTGTGGGTGCAGTTTTCCCTGTAGCATGTCTTCCACAGGTGAAAACCCGGTCCATATCATGGATGAGCGACGGTGGGGCTATCGATGTTGTACCCTTCCTGAAGGCGTCGCTGTTGGAATTCGTCTGGATCATGATGTCCCCTTCGGTGGATAGTCTTCGCTTCCTGGCTCCCGGTCGTCGCGACGAGCTAGGACTTGCAGCATGAAGTCGGAGCGGCTATGTCAAGGGATGCGGCTCGGCAACGATGACATAGGGCGAGCCCCCCTCCTTTAGCGACTGTAATTCTGCATGGGAGGTTTGTCAAACGCTGAGGCGGGGCGTGGGGTTAAGACAGGAAGTCGGAGCTACTCTTTGCGCCAAGCTTGAGCTTGGCAAGGATAACCTTTTGCAGTCTCTTACTTTGGGCCCATCTATGTGGCATCATTAGTGGTCTGGGTTTGCCATGGAAAGTTGTTGGCTGCTACGCAACCATGCTTGGCAACGATGACCCATAGTTGTTGTGTGCTCTGTCACGTCGCTTGGGTGATTTAGCCTTCGGCTGTCCTGTGTAGGCACCATGTTTGTTACCCTTTCTTGTATATAATTTCAATTCATCTTAATTGAAAGACAGAGCTCCCGCCATTGCTTAAAAAATGGGAAGAATCTAGTTAATTAAGGAACAATCATTTGCACTAAATGAAGGAACGCCTGCATCTAGCCACAGTTTTTTGCCAGCATCCTATCCTAGCTGGACCACCAGCTCCTATTGGACATGGCGGCTAGATTGTATGGCCGGCCGCTGGCTTTGAGGAGTAGATCCTGCCGGCAGGAATCGTGTTGCTGTGGCATCCATGAATGTGCTCAGGATCTCACTTAATTTGAGCTTGGTCTCTGGTTGCCTCTACCTGTAAAAGTACTCGACCGTTACGGGGAGACTCCCCTAGGCTCCATGTTAAGAAAGTGCCATGCTTTGATTGGTTAATTGTGTTAAAAAATTCTGTTCATAAGATAAAAAAAAATGAAAGCTGCGGGGGGAGACTGCCCCCACAGTGCTTCTCACGCAGCTTTCGAAAAACCCCCGAACCCCCGCCCCATCCAGACACAGTGAGACGTTACCCTTGAGCTAGGCCAGTCACCTTAACTGTGCTTTGGCACCTGGGGCGAGCGAGGGGATTTTATTACCTTCAGGCAGAAAATCCGCTCCCACCGGGAGTCGAACTCGCGACCTGAAGTGTGCCGCCGGAGTGACTTGACCACTAGGCCAAGCATACGCACACTTTGATTGGTTGCCTCTACCTGTAGAAGGATTCGACCGTGACGGGGGAGACTCCTCTAGGCGTTGAGTATGTTTTTGTCAAGATGTAGCGCTTAAGTGTATCTCCTGCTGGAAAGGGCTTCTTGTAACATAAACTCTCTTTCTTCTAATACAAAGATACGCGCACTCGTGCGTATTCAAAAAAAAATTAAGCTTTGTCCTGAAATTATATTGTGGCAGCAACCATTCCCTACAACTTATTATCATCAAATTCCTTACGGCTCCTTTTACTGAAAAGGAGATTCGGGATGCCATTTTTGATATGGCACCAAATAAAGCACCAGGCCCGGATGGTTTCCCGGCTGAATTTTACCAAAAGTTTTGGGAACTCATCAAGGGGACCTTATGCAAATGTTCCATGACCTTCATAAAGGTGATATCCCCTGTTTAGCTTGAATTTTGGCGTAATAACCTTACCGCCTAAAGTTTAGGAGGCAAACAAAATTCAACAATATAGAACCGTTTGTTTGTTGAATGTAAGTTTCAATATTTTTACCAAAGTCGCTACCTCTAGCATCAACTCAGTAAAGGTTGTTGACGGCAATTATACCTTTGTTTTTACCCCATGAAAAGCCGTCAACAATGGTCGAGTTGAGCTAACACCATGCCTTTGAGTAGTGACATAGGTACAATTGACTTGGTTCCGGATGTACGTGTCATTATTTGGGTGCGGGTGCAAACGGACACTTTTCGGTGTTCGGAAGCTTAGATGAAGAAAATGTGACAAAACTCCAAATGAGTGGAAACACACTCCATGACACGTGGGGACACTTGGTGCAACAAGGGTGGTGGGCCCACCGACCCGGCTTCTTGGTCGGCCGACCAGTCCCGGTGGGTCCTACTCCGTCGGACCGGTCCCACCGACCTTGGGATGCTTCTAGAAGGCGACACATGTCACCAGGGGATTGGACCCCTGGTCGACCGACCTGGCAAGTGGGCCAACCAAAGGTCGGTGGGCCACCCACCGACATACCGAAGCCTCCCGGAGCTAACACGTGGCAAATGGGTGAAAAGCCCGGGTCGGCCGGCCAGGGGTTTGGGCCCATCCGGGTCGGCTTGTCCCAAACCGACCTCGGGAGCACATCCCGTGTTAACACCAGAATTTGGTCGAATATGATGCAATTTGGACCCGCGGACGCGGAGAGAGAGAGGAATTCGGCAAGTGCATATGCGGTCGGCTAATTTCCATGTGTTCGGCAAATGGCCAAGCGGTCGGCAAGCTTGCTTTATTTGAAGGCGAGAGAAAGGAAAAAGGAAGGCGATCGAAAAGGGAAGGAGTCGTGATGATCAAGGACTCCGATTATGGATAGAGTTAGCGTGTCTTTGTCTTTCCAATTTTGGTTAGATAGTTCGTAAGTGCTTAGGACTCATGTTTTGTCCGGGGTATAAATATAAACCCTCGACCATTGTAATAGGGGTTCACAACCAAATCAATACAACCGGCTACGCGCCACCCTTCGAGTCCTTTAGTCGTGTCGTCGAGTTCTTCGAGAGGGCCAATCGATCCGTCGACCTCCGTAAGTCCCGGCAACCTTGTTATCATGTCTAGTATCGTGCGGCGGATTTAGATGTGATGCAAGTAGTCTCATCCGTTTTGCTTAGTATCGTGCGGCGGATTTAAGCTTAATGATGGGAAGTTTTTGCTTGTGCCTTGTATCGTGCGGCGGATTAAGACATGAGTAAAGATAGTTATCGGCTCTTTTAGATTTGGCAAGATCTAATAGATTCATTAAGTTATCACGTGTTGCATGCTTTATTTAATGTTTAATTATTTGCAACACTCTTTTGCCCAATCTAGATTGATACTCTTTCGGCTTGTTGATCGTTCCTTTCATGCTTATTCAATACCGAGTAGATCAAGCTCATATAGCCGAATTAGATCGATCTAGATTGTTACATGTTGCGGGTTCATTCACGTTATATGTAGATAAGCCTTGACAGGACCGGGTACCGTGCGGCGGATGCGGGTCTTTGGGTTACTCTAGAGCTAGTCATCCGGTGGACTAGAGATCGGTTTAATCGATAGGCTCCTTTTACATGTTGCTTGTTTGTTCCTTCTTCATGGACCTCGATTCGGCAATCTTGCCGATACGGTTATGCTTATACATGTAGCAAGTATCTATAGATCTGTTAGATAATTATATGCTTTTAGCTCTTTATTGCTAGATTGTATCATGCGGTGGATTGATCTAGTAGCAAGGAGTGGTGTAAATTCATAGTGAGTGGTATCATGCGGTGGATTAGCTTGCTTGGGTTTATGCTCGACGGGTTTATGAAGGCTAGACGTGCGGCGAGACTAGTTGGAGTAGCCTATGCATGTGTTGTTTAGTAGATTTATATTTATAAGTTACTTATTCTTAATTTTTAGTGCTTAAAGATGCTTTAAACATGAGATGTAGTTTGATATGCTTCAATGATTTAATCTTGTTCAAACATGTTTTCATTTACGTATTCGGCTAGTTTGTTGTTTACATCGGTTATGTTACTTTAGCCGAATGAGGCGCATCCCGTTGGCGAGATAGCTTCCATAGCTATGTGTCGTCGTAAGTGGCTTCGGGGTCAGTAAAGATGGAACTGTCTGGTCTCACCCGAGCACGTTCCGAGTTATGATCTTACCGTTTTATCCCTTGTCGATTTTCAGGTCAAATCGGCGGCACGCCACCGGATTCGGGCCGGGCACCCGTTGAAGCTAGGCTTTCCGGCTTCTTTGTGTGAGACGGGGGTGGTCACATTTTGCGTCAACACACTTTTTGGCACGCCGGTGGGACTACTTCTCAATATAAGATGGGATCGGAAATTGACAACGATCACGTTCCGAACGTGACCATGGACGAGCTGCCGCGAGCAACGCCGGATGGTGGAGCAAGCAATGGAACAATTTCAGCGAAATGTCTCGATGTCCTTTTCCAAGAACAAGAGTGGCGAGTGATGATCAAGCAAGCAACGCCACGAGTTCTTCTATTTGGTCGATCGATGTTACCGACGAGGAGGAGATGCGAGGGTAGTTGGAGCCATCTACAAAGCTGTAGGAGACACTATGTTGAATCACAACACAGCTTTTCCGGGCACCTTCCGCAAAATCATGGCTGAAACTTTTGGTCCGGCGGTTGACAAACGATTTGAAGCAAGATTTGGAGAGCTTGCTTCGGGCCGGTGTACTTCAACACTCAAAGCAATCTTCGGGGAAGTCAACTGGAGGAGAAGAGATAATCGGTACAAGCAAAGATGGAGCTATTCATGATGGAAAAGAGAAGCCTCCCGTGACCGAAGCAAAGCAAACTCATGGTCGGAGTAGCTTTTGGTGCGACAAATGATATACACGCATCTCGCTATAAGATTTCTCCGGTAGCAAACAGTTGCGAAGAGTGTCTATGGAGATGGGTATAGTGAATTCACGATTACGGTGCTCTGGATGCTTTGCCGAATCCGGGATACGGGAGTGCATCGAGGAGTGCCTTCTAGGAGACGGGGAGCAAAAGATGCAAATGATGAGCTCCTAAGCGAGAATGGCCGATATGATGCGAATCAATTCGGCCCGAAACCAAAGCATCGACATATGCATACAAATCTCCTTTCCCGAGAATGGTACAATAGGGTAGCTCTTCCACCAAGAGTTAAGCCACCGACGGATTTGACCAAATTCTGCGGTCGGGATGATACCAGTACCATTGAGCATGTCGAGTAGATATCGATGCAACTTGGAGAAGCTACTGCGATGAAGCTTGGAGGATCAGATATTTTCCTATGTCTCGACGGGCCGGCTTTCACATGGTTTGCATCGCAGCCGGCCAATTCCATTGGTACATGGGCAGAATTGGAGCAAAAGTTCCATTCATACTTTTATACGGGAACCAATGAGAAGAAGATGGTTGATCTGTGGTCTATGAGGATGAAAACTACGAGACACCAATGGAGTATCTCCGCGAGATTCGAGAGAAGCAAAGAACATGTGCTATTCTCGACTATTCCGATGATCGGCTTGCACAATTGGTCATTGCAGGCATGCCGCCACATATTAGAGACAAGCTATTCGGCATGGAGTTTGAAGATCTTGGACAGCTTGCACAAAGCCGACAGCAAGCAATGAGCAATCAAGCCCAAGGGTTCGAAGAGATGCTCGTTTTCGGAAGAACAATAAACCGTTGATATGTATCGTGGATTTACGGAGGAAGCATCGAATATGAAGATGAAGATGAAGTAGTCTGCTGCGAGTTGACCTGGACAAAAGAGCCTACTTTGGTCGATCATCGATGGGTGAAGCGCGAAGGGATCTTATGATTTTGATGTCGATGAAACGAGATAAGCTCTTTTTGTATCGGTCCAAGAAGGACGCGTTAAGCCGCCGTAAGGACATCCTATCCGCCTTTGAAGGAGTAAAGGATAAGAAGTACTTGTGGATTTCATGATACAAACTCTCATCATATCAATGATTGCCGAGTGTTCGAGTAAAGATTCGAAGGCTATTCAAGATGGACACTTAAGATTTGATGGCAAGATGAAAGTAAACAAGAACCCGTTCCCTCGAACATGGTCTCTTTCTCCATAGGCATGGTTGATGCCGGTGAGTCCAAGGAAAAGGGAAAGATGAAGGTTCGACATCCGAAAGAGCCAAAGAGATTGGTTGTTGACCTAATCGGCAAGTTACCAAGGAGGAAGTGCAACAAGCGCAGTTCAAGAATAACCGAGCAGAGAAGAGTCAAGCTTCGGATGCGGCTAAGGGAAATTGCCGAATACACGCCGATCCGAAGCGCGGGGTTAAGACACGACACTTATTGAATAAGTGGCAATGGGAAAAGAAGATGGAGTATGATGAGGAACAACGGTACATTGAGGAGGAGCGCGAGTTCATGGCGAACGTCGGAGATATGAAGCGAAGTGCGCCAAAGGGAACAAGAAGAGTACGAGGAGAGAGCAAGAGCAATCTCATTGGAATTGTTCCTTCTTCGGTTCTTGTTGGAATGAAGGCTTGAAATTGCTGCGCGAGAAACAATTGCCCGAATGCGGTGATCAATATTCGAGTACGAGGCAATCTCGAGTCAACCGTCCCGTTCATGATAGACTTGGGATGAAAGTTCCGAGAACGATCGGCGCCTAAAAATAAACGGTTTTGATGGATATCGAGAGGAAAAGATTTGCGAGACCAAACATGGGCTCACGGTAGTGTCCATACTACGGAAGAGAGCTCCTACGGGTGGCAAAAAGGTCGGTGGTGCCCTCTGGTGCGCGGAAAAGCCGAAGAGAAGAGTTCGGCGTTTGAGAAATCAAGAGATGAAGCGGGAAATAGCCAAAAAGAAGCCGGTATGGCGTCCTAAGAAAAAGGATGGTAGACGGGGCCCATCGGCTAATACTAACATGGTGTTCTTCATTCCATTAGAGTTTAAAGCTCCGAAGACCAAGAAGTGCAAGATGAGGTATATTCAGATTTTGATGAGACCGAATGCCGAGACCCGATGGCTCAACTTGTGTTGACTCGGCAAGCAATCTTTGATAAGCCGGTTAAAAATCGTCATCGAAACCATTGTACTTGAAGGGATATGTCAATGGCAAGCCTTTAACTAAGATGCTTGTTGATGGAGGGGCTGCTATCAATATTATGCCCTATGCTACTTTCGGGAAACTTGGTATGACAAATGAAGATTTCGCTGTGACGACATGATCCTTAGAGATTTTCTTGGCAATGCTTCCGATACTCGTGGAGCGTACATGTGGAGCCGATGATTGGATCCAAGACCTTGATCACTACCTTCTTTGTCATTGATGGCAAGGGGGCATATAGCATGCTTCCGGGAAGGGATTGGATCCATGCTAATTGCTTGTATACCCTCAACTATGCATCAAATCCTTATTCGGTGGGTAGGAGATGATGTAGAAGTTGTTCAGCCGATGATTCGATAAATGTTGCCACTTCGAGCTCGCTTATTGGGAGTATGATGGACTAGATTGCCTTTCGGGTAAGGTATGGAAAGAAGGTCCTGTCAATGTGTTCGACGAGGATCAATGCCGATCCAAGCGATCGGCTCGAAAGTAACTTTTAATGGGCAATCCAATCGATGGCAACAAAGGCAAACTGGTCGTGGTTTCATGTCGGCCGACAAATTAGAAGAAATCAATGTTGGTGATAGCACAAAGTCAAGGCCGATGTATATCGGTGCAAATTTAGACCCAGAATATAAATTGAAGTTAATAGAGTTCTTTGAATGAGTTCAAAGATTGTTTTGCTTGGGATTACGAGAGATGCCTGGGTTGGATCGATCAATTGTTGAGCATAAGTTGCCTATAAAACCTGGATTTCGTCCTTTCAAACAACCTCCACGGAAAATCTATAAAGAGGAGGTATTGGCCGATGTAAAGAAAGAGATTGAGAGATTAATTGAAGCAAACTTTATTCGGCCATGCGAGGTATGCGAATGGATTTCAAATATAGTACTGTCTACAAGAAGAATGGAAAGATGAGGGTATGCATAGATTTGAGAGATCTCAACAAAGCTACTCCAATGGATGGATACCCAATGCCGATTGCCGATTTATTAGTGGATGCGCGCGGGTTATGAAGTTATCGGTTTTATGGATGGCAATGCTGGCTACAATCAGATTTTCATGGCGGTTGAAGATATTGCAAAGGCGCATTCGGATGTCCTGGTCACATTGGATTGTTTGAGTGGATAGTGATGACATTTGGATTGAAGAATCTTGGTGCAACTTATCGAGAGCCATGAACTATATCTTTCATGAGTTAATCGGCAAGATTGTAGAAATTTATATTGATGATGTAGTAGTCAAATCCGGAGACCATGAAGGACATTTAGCCGATTTAAGAAAGACTTTGGAGTGCACAAGGAGACATGGCTTAAAGATGAATCCAAACAAGTGTGCTTTTGGAGTCTCGGTTTGGTGAGTTTTTAGGGTTCTTGATCCACAAAGGAGGGATAGAAGTTGGAAAAAGAGCATGGAAGCAATAGACAAAGTTGTGCCCCCAACTAACCTTACTGAGAATTACAATCATTGGTTGGGCAAGGTCAATTTCGTGAGAAGATTCATATCCAATTTATCGAAAGAGTGTTGCCTTTCTCTCCATTGTTGAAGCTCAAGAAAGATCGAAATTTGTTATGGGGGTGACATACGGCAAAAGGCTTTTGATGAAATCAAGCAATATATGAAGGCACCACCAAGTGTTGGTACCTCCACAACTTGAGAAGCCTTTCAAGTTTGTATGTGGCGGCCGATAGCCTAACAATAGGATCGGCCCTTATGCAAGAGTTTGATGGAAAGAGAGAGTAATAGCTTACCTTAGCCGAAAACTGTTAGATCCTGAAACAAGGTATTCGGCTATAGAAAAGCTCTGTTTGTGTGTTTATTACTCATGCACCAAATTTCGGCACTATTTATTAAATGCCGAATGTGTGGTTATATCTAGTTTTGATGTAATTAAACACATGTTGTCAATGCCGATTTTAAGTGGGAGAATCGGCAAATGGGTATTAGCTGTCGAGTTTAATTTAAAGTATGAGTCGGCAAAAGCGGTGAAAGGACAGGGCAATTGCCGATTTTATTACTCAACATCGTGATTTATCGGTGATATGATTAACATTGCCCCATGGGCATTATTTTTTGATGGATCATCATGTGACAAAGGTGGTGGTCTTGGTATTCTTTTGATATCCCCACGTGGAAAGATATTTGAGTTTGCTTTTTCAATTGAATATCCTGTCACTAACAACCAAGCGAGTATGAGGCTTTGCTTAGAGGGCTTCGATTTGTTGGTAGAAGGCGAAGGTGCATGTTCTTTGTTGAGGTATTTGGTGATTCGAATTGGTAATCAATCGGTTGATGAGGACAATATGAATGCAAAAATGATGTACCGCAAGGGTACCATGAACAATGTAGGGAACTTCGAAAAGTTTTTCAGTAGTTACTTTGCATCATATACCCGAGAGAGCACAATGGAGAAGCAAATAAATTAGCTCAAGCCGCTACGGATATCGGGAAAATCATGAAGTCTATACAGCGAGAAGAAGATGTTTTCAATTCGATCGGATAAGTAATGACCGGAGAAGTGACATTATCAACTATCGAAACATCCATCTCAAAGAGTTTCCTAGGAGGCTCAGGTATAAGGCACTTAAATTTGTGCTTCTTGATGATCGGTTGTACCACAAGTCTATAGATGGAGTGTTGCTCAAATGCTTGAACCAAGAAGAAGCTAAGAAGATTATGTTTGAAGTCCATGAAGGAGCTTGTGGTGCACATCGATCGGCTTACCGAATGAAATGGATAATAAGGAGGACGGGGTACTTTTGGCCGACTATGTTGGAGGATTGCTTTGAATATTACAAAGGGTGTCGAGATTGTCGGATATTTGGTAATGTTCGGAGAGCACTGTCATGCTCCGAATCCGATAATTAAACCTTGGCCGTTCGAGAGGATGGGGTATAGATTTAATTGGACAGATCAATCCTCCATCTAGCAAAGGACACAAGTTTGTGTTGCTAGCAACAGATTATTTCACCAAGTGGGTTGAAGCTATCCCTTTGAAAAAGGTCACATCGAGAAAATATGATCGTTTTTGTCAAAGAACATATAATTCATAGGTTTGGGATTCCACGAGACCATTACAACCGATCGGGGACTCAATTCACTTCTTCGAGTTTTGTGATTTTGCCAAAACATGGGGATAAGGCGTATAATTCTTCTCCTTATTATGCACAAGCCAATGGCCAAGCAGAGGCGTCAAATAAGATCATGATCAAGATTATTCGAAGAAAATCGATGAGAAGCCAAGGAGATGGCACTTGGTCCTTAATGAAGAATTGTGGGCTTACCGAATGGCTTGCCATGGGTCCACACAAGCATCTCCATATGAGTTGGTTTATGGACATAATCTTTGTGATGCCTTGGGAGTTGCAATCGGGATCAAGGAGAGTTGAGTTACAAAAGGACGACGAGGAAAAAAGATTATAAGGATCGATGATGGATGAGTTAGAAGATTTGCATTTGATTCGTCTTAAGGCCTTGGAGAATATTGAGAAGAATAAAATACGTGTTGCCAAGTACTACAATAAGAGAGTTAAAATTAAGCAATTTGCAGAAGGAGAATTGGTTTGGAAAACAATATTGCCAATTGGTACCAAAGACAGAATATTCGGCAAGTGGTCTCCGAATTGGGAAGGACCTTTTCGGGTTGTCGGTTGTGCACACGGCAATGCGTATATATTAAAAACGCTGTTTGGAGAAGAACTTACTAGAGCCATCAATGGCAGATACCTTAAGAAGTTTTATCCAAGTATCGAAGTTGGATCTTAATTGTGATTATGACATAAGCGTGGTATAGCCGATTGAATAAAATCGCCTTGAGCAAAGGAAAGAAGTTGGAAAGAAATGACCGATAATATTATCGCCTCTAGTGGAAAGATAGCCGATATCGTGTGTATCGTCTTGAACAAAAATAGCCGATACGGTTGTATCGCCTTTAGTCGATTTTTTAAAAGTATAAGTGAGCAGTTTGATCTTATCTCTCGGCTGATAGGTTTATCGGGAGAAGATAAAGGGAATTGAAGTACTACGCTACAAACCGTCAAGTCATGGAACGGGACCGAGATCTAATCGGCTAAAATGATGTCATGCGATTCGGGATTTTCGTTTGGGAAGAGTGTTGCGATCGAGTTCTAGCTAAAGGAAAATTTGCAAAGAAGCAAATACAACGGACGAATGTCATCACGGATAAGCAAGAACAAGAAGAGGACCAACATTCTTCATTAAAATTTTATTTACAACCCGCGCCAATCCTAGTACAAGCTACTCCTCTTCTTCGTTGAAGAGCTTGTTGAGGACAGACTCGGGGTTGGTGGCGTTGGCCATGGCGTCGGCGTGGGCGTCGTAACCCGCGGGGAGGCCCTCGATGTCGTCGACTTCGTGAGGGAGCCCGCCGCGGAAGCCGGTCGGCATCGGAGCGTAGTCGTCCCGGTCCGGGACGACATCCCCGCCGAGCCGAGGAGGTGCCGAGGTGCACGCCATGAAGGGCAACCTGGTCGACCTGACCAGGCATCGCCTCGAGGCGCTCCACCAGCGTCGCCCCTTGGGCGTTCACGTGGTTGGCCGCCGCCATCGCCGCCACCTTCAAGCGGTCCAGCTCCGCGGTGAGGTCTGCAAAGAAAGAATAAGATTAATCAATAAGCAGATGAATCGGAAGGAACATGGGTTGAAGGCAATTGGCGAAAAGTGAATACTGGTGATAGCCTCGCTCATCTGCCGGCAGTTGTCCTCCAACTCAGTCGAGCGATCCCGAACTTCTTGGTTTCTTCACCAAGAAGCTCCATCGCCTCATCCCGCTTCGCGGCGATACGCGGCGGCGTCGTAACGGGCGTACTGGCGGGATCTCCTCGTCGTTCCTCTCCCATATGGGAACATACGGCCGACCCCGATGAAGCCGGCGTAAGCCGGTGCCGGAGAAAGAGCAGAGCCGGGCCGGAGCGGGAGCCCATGGCAGCAGGCGTCGAACGCGCAGCCCGGCGCCAGGAAGCGCCATTGGCCGGTGCGATCCTCGCCGTCCTACAAACGAGGTACCGTCAAGATCGGCTAATTTAGAAAAACACGGACAAGATGGGGAGATCGTTTCTTATAGACGGCGACCACCACGGCGCTTCCTCCGCCGCGTCCACCACGGGGAGCGGGGAGCGGAAGCGGAAGAGGGAGCGTGGGTGCCGGCCGGGCGACCCGCCTCCGGACATTGGCGATGTAGTCGCCGGTGTTCCCGTAGCCCCGAAACGGATCAAGAAGATAAGCAACCGCAAAGGGGGCGAGGTTCGATCGGGTAAAGACTATCGAATAGCACAACTCAAGGGATTAGAGATCTCACCGCCGGCGCGGTTGCTACTACCCTCCGCCTCGTCCTGGGCAGGACGCTTATTACGATCTCCGCCGCTCGCCATTGGTGATGGTGGGGGTTTTTGGGCTTGAAGGCAAGGAGGAAGTGGAAGAGATTGAAGAAGATAGCAACCGCTTGTGTTTGATGTGGTGATGGTGGGAGCCGATTTGGTCCTATTTATGAACGTGGGAGCCGTGGAGACCGTGGGAAAGCCAAGCGACGAGTAGGGTTTCCACGTTTATGGGCCGATGTTGAGTTGGGCCGAGCCCATTACTGCGCGATTCGGGATTACCATACGCTCGGTCGGCTAAATAGCCGATGAAAGTTATTCGGCTAAAGTGAACGCTTGAAGCGGAATAGTTACGTTCGGGCCGATATACGCGTCTATGAGTACGCTTGTAATTGGAAGAGCCGAATGGTAACGAAGGTAGAGAAAAAAGATAAAGATTATCTACTTTTTAAGAGAAAAGAAATTGTTTTTAAGTATGACAAGGCCAAGCCTAAGAGTCTACATCTTCAAGTACAAGCCAAGCATCTATACATTTAAGAAAGAATTGATAACAAAGCAAGAGCATCAATCTTGATTCGGTTGGCCTCATCAAGAGCTTTTTGGTCCTCTTCTTCGAATCTTGGATATTGGACGGTTTGCTTTTGATTTGCCGCGTCTCCTTAATGACTCGATTGTATTTTGGATTTAGCCGAATCAAGAGGTGGCTTGATTTGCGAGCTTAGTTTCATGAGACTGAATATTGGCATTCGGTTGAGCCAATTGAGCTTCAAGTTTGGCTTTTTCTTCTCTCATGACCGGTGAACTCTGGTTCTAAGGTGCTCAAGAGATGCTCGGTTGACTTGATGCTAGAATAGAGCTCCTTGGCCCTTGTTCCTTGGCCATTTTTCTTTTCTCGAGATCAACTTTGGTGGACATATTCTTGTGTGCTCTCTTGATAGCAGCAAAATGATCATCAAGGTGTGATAAAGCGTCTATGGCGGCCTTGAGATTGGAAGGAAGCTCTTGATCAATAAGCTCGCTATTTCCCTTATTTTGTCCGAGTCTTGGGCCAAAGCAACAATATCCTTTTTCGAAATGAGATTATATCCTTTAGCTTGGCTTGACTCTCGATGACAAATTGGGCCGGTTGGAAGAAACTTCATCGTCTTTGTCCCAAAGATACTCTTCGGCGATAAGGGAAAAGCTGGCTTGAGGTGAGCAAGTGTCCTGTTGATGAACAAGGAAGGTAATTTAACCGAATGACTCAGTTGGAAGTAAAAATAATCAAGTGGAGTAAAATAATACCTCCTCGGCAAAAGCCTCGATCAATGGCATCTGGGTAGCATCAAGACTCGAGTGACTAGTGCGATTCCGCTTCGTAGATAGCAGTGTCATGGCTTGTTGATGCATCTTGGATTGCCGAAGGAGTTAAATCAGTAATCCGGTGAGAGAGATTTTTCTCCGCTACTTCTCCCCGATCACCTGTTTGTTCATCAACCCGATGAGAGGGAATTTCTTCTCGCTATATCTCCTTGTTCACCTACTTGATCGTCCGCCCGATGCATATCAAGATCATTGGTGAGCTCATTGTTTGCTTGACCAATGGAGGCTTCGGGAGAGTTGTCCAAGATCACTACCCTATCGGGATTTTGAGGGTTGGCCTCGCACATGTTGAAAGAAAGTGATAAGTGCAAAACACACTTGCAGATGGAAAATAAAGGATCAAAAACATTCATACTTGAGGGAGTGGTTTAGCTTTCTTAGATCTTGTTTTCTTGGGAATTGCGGTGTCCTTGATAGGGGAGGAAGAAGTTTTTCTTTTGAGATCTTTCAGAGCACCGTATCGTCGCCGGGTATCTTGTTGAACACCTGCCGACTTGGAGCATCATGCCCCAAAGCAAACAACGGGGGCCGGGTTGCCAATATTGAACCTCCGGAGGACTTGGAGGAGCAATGTCCTGTTCAAAGGAGATGTTTTAGAAACAGAAACAGTAGATATGAAGTAAAAGGTTTGAGTGTGTACCTCATCATCGAAGAAAATGAGGGCATCAAGACTTGGCATAAAGGGTGAACTTGTGCTCTGAAGATATGAGAATGCCATTCTTGCCACCAGAGGTTGAAGGAAGAATGAGTAGCTTCAATTATCACCAGAGGATTGGGCTCATATGTTGGAAGCTTGCATCCAAGATTGAAGACTTTGTTGGCCTCGGTTATATTCAGCAGTGTCTCCCGGGTCCGATGATGCTCGAGAAATATGGCCTTGGGGGGGGTGACCAAGTCCAAACTGTCCGGCAACCATGTTTGGATTATAAAATTCATAAGTTGAGCTTATCAACCGACCATGGTGAAATTCTGCCGGCGAGCACAGGCTTGATGAAAGCATTGAGAATGTCCCCGGAATCATCTATGCAGCCCAACTCATAGCCGAACATTTGCAAGGGAGAGTTAAATTTTCATTCTCCCCGTAGGGAAACCAGATCATGTGGTTGAATCCCTTGTAAAAGATCTTGAAAAGATGACCCAGGTCTAAGTCAATAATGATTGAAGATGCAGCCTCTCCATATGTCCGACAAGATTTGTATCCGGGGTCTTCACCTTCAAAGCATAATTGATTGAAGGAAAGTTCAGATTGTGGAGATCTAGAGACAATCCGATGCATGTATAGTTGCAACCACATCCGGAGAAGCCACCATGGTCCATTGACACGGGAGATTTCGCCCCGATTCCTCATCTCGATGCACCGGGTGCATCATGTGGTAGAAAGCTCCCAGCAGATATTTGCCTAAAGGAATCGGCTTGCCGTAGCCAATTCTTCAGCCATCACTATGTGATTCGAGTGGGCTCATTGGACTTGCCACGTAAAATGAATCTCGCATAACCACATGTTCATGAATGCCCTATACTTTATCGACACGGGGCCGGTTGAAGCATAAGCTGGACATACTTGGCCCGGCCTCCTCCCCGATTTGACTCGCCTTCGTGAGTTTGGTGCTTTTGTATTTGAATGGGTATGTTGGCTTGGTAATGTTTAAACCACCATCATAAAAATGTCCGAGAGAGTGATCGACATTGGGCCATGACCGAAGATGAACGCATTGATGGCGTCGGACCGAAGTGGGAAGCGGCCTATCGGGGAGAGGGAGTCGTTCCTAGGCATTTCGGCTAAAGAAAGCTCCGACAATGCTGAATATCTTGGGATTCCCAAAAATCACTGCTCTGGATCGCATCCTACGGTACCAATCACGCCATCCCGTGATTGAAGGAAGGGGCCATGTTTTGAAAGTATTCGGCCATCTTGTTTGGGGAGAAATCCTAGACTTAAAGGGGATCCTCGGGGTTTCCTTTTCAATAAATTCCCTTGGATTAGGGTCTCCCCGCGGACCAAGAAAAAATGATCCAGGACACGCAAGATTGGAGATCAAGATCTCATTCTTCATTTCCTTTAAGAAGAAATTGAAGCAAATGGATCAAAAGGTGCATCCGGGAAATTGATTCGAGAAAGAATTGCCGAATGGGTAAAGCAAATAGGGTTACCTCTAGAAACTCCTCTTGAGTTCCGTCGCCATGATGGAGCCGGTTGAAGTCTCTGTCGCCATTGAAGTCAACAACAGCTTGAGATCTCAAATGGCGGCCGCAGTGTTGGCGGTCCGACCTAGATGAAAGGCGACAGTCAATTTCGAAATAAAATCCTTTTATCTCGAAATTGAGGGGGCATGTGTTAACACCCGAATTTGGTCGAATATGACAACTGGACCCGCAGACGGGAGAGAGGAATTCGGCAAGTGCATATGCGGTCGGCTAATTTCCATGTGTTCGGCAAATGGCCAAGCGGTCGGCAACCGCTTTATTTGAAGGCGAGAGAAAGGAAAAAGGAAGCCGATCGAAAAGGGAAGGAGTCGTGATGATCAAGGACTCCGATTATGGATAGAGTTAGCGTGTCTTTGTCTTTCCAATTTTGGTTAGATAGTTCGTAAGTGCTTAGGACTCATGTTTTGTCCGGGGTATAAATATAAACCCTCGACCATTGTAATAGGGGTTCACAACCAAATCAATACAACCGGCTACGCGCCACCCTTCGAGTCCTTTAGTCGTGTCGTCGAAGTTCTTCGAGAGGGCCAATCGATCCGTCGACCTCCGTAAGTCCCGGCAACCTTGTTATCATGTCTAGTATCGTGCGGCGGATTTAGATGTGATGCAAGTAGTCTCATCCGTTTTGCTTAGTATCGTGCGGCGGATTTAAGCTTAATGATGGGAAGTTTTTGCTTGTGCCTTGTATCGTGCGGCGGATTAAGACATGAGTAAAGATAGTTATCGGCTCTTTTAGATTTGGCAAGATCTAATAGATTCATTAAGTTATCACGTGTTGCATGCTTTATTTAATGTTTAATTATTTGCAACACTCTTTTGCCCAATCTAGATTGATACTCTTTCGGCTTGTTGATCGTTCCTTTCATGCTTATTCAATACCGAGTAGATCAAGCTCATATAGCCGAATTAGATCGATCTAGATTGTTACATGTTGCGGGTTCATTCACGTTATATGTAGATAAGCCTTGACAGACCGGGTACCGTGCGGCGATGCAGGTCTTTGGGTTACTCTAGAGCTAGTCATCCGGTGGACTAGAGATCGGTTTAATCCGATAGGCTCCTTTTACATGTTGCTTGTTTGTTCCTTCTTCATGGACCCCGATTCGGCAATCTTGCCGATACGGTTATGCTTATACATGTAGCAAGTATCTATAGATCTGTTAGATAATTATATGCTTTTAGCTCTTTATTGCTAGATTGTATCATGCGGTGGATTGATCTAGTAGCAAGGAGTGGTGTAAATTCATAGTGAGTGGTATCATGCGGTGGATTAGCTTGCTTGGGTTTATGCTCGACGGGTTTATGAAGGCTAGACGTGCGGCGAGACTAGTTGGAGTAGCCTATGCATGTGTTGTTTAGTAGATTTATATTTATAAGTTACTTATTCTTAATTTTTAGTGCTTAAAGATGCTTTAAACATGAGATGTAGTTTGATATGCTTCAATGATTTAATCTTGTTCAAACATGTTTTCATTTACTGTATTCGGCTAGTTTGTTCGTTTACATCGGTTATGTTACTTTAGCCGAATGAACCGCATCCCGTTGGCGATAGCTTCCATAGCTATGTGTCGTCGTAAGTGGCTTCGGGGCCGTAAAGATGGAACTGTCTGGTCTCACCCAGCACGTTCCAGTTATGATCTTACCGTTTTATCCCTTGTCGATTTTCAGGTCAAATCGACTGGCACGCCACCGGATTCAGACGCCCGGGCACCCGATTGAAGCTAGGCTTTCCGGCTTGCTGTGTGTGAGACGCAGGGTGGTCACATTTTGCGTCAACACCTGGCCCTCCATTCAAGTCGGTTGTGAAGTCGATTGATCCAACGGCGCATGGTGAAGATCATGTGGATCGCTAACATGGCGTTTCCTTAGCCCCTACTCCACCTATGGCTATAAATACTCCCTCACTCCCTCATTTGTCACACACACCACAAGGAGGAGCTCTCCACTCTCTCTCAAGATGTAGCGCTAGCAGTAGTGTTAGGAGTTAGAGTGAGTCTCTAGTCTTCAGCTCTGGTCTTCCAGGAGGTCTGGTATGGTTCTAGTCTTCCTTCTCTCTTTGTAAGACTTGAGTATTTATATAGTTATCTTCTCTACTTTGCC
Source organism: Themeda triandra (assembly GCA_018135685.1). Taxonomy (NCBI): domain Eukaryota; kingdom Viridiplantae; phylum Streptophyta; class Magnoliopsida; order Poales; family Poaceae; genus Themeda; species Themeda triandra. The sequence continues at coordinate 207,137 of JAENPR010000911.1, forward strand.
TTAGTACTTTACTTTATTGCAACATGACTTGTTATGTTGTCTTGGTTGTTAGTATAGTCATAGTTATTTGATAGTAAGATAATGGTAGTATATCCTTGCTCTGGTTCACCGCCCTTAACCCGGTGCTCTAATCAGTTCCACCGGATATCGGATTAGAGTAGTGAGATATAGTGTAGACGTGGTGTCTAGACTATACGCTTGCCTGTGATTGCGGCTTGTCCAATGGTTTGTTGTGGTACCTAGTAGGTGGTGACAGCCCTATCTAGGCTTTGATTCCACCACGTTCGGCCAAGTTATTAAAACGTAGGCTTTCTTGGGCTAGGCGGTTTAGCAACCCTTCTCACCCCTTTCTGTTGCTAAGCGGTTTAGTGGCCCGAAGTGCAATTGTGTATGAACATTGACCTTGCTTGATATGACTTGACTTGCTAAGTTAGAACCACACAAGTAGAGATAGATAATTTTTAAACCTTATGCTCACTCGTTGTCCTCCTCGCTCGCTAACCTACTCATTTATCAATGGAACTCATCCTATGTGTGTCGCTACGCTTATCATATACATCTCTTATCCCCCACTCTAGTTTAGTTGGTTTATTAGTTAATAGATACAGTATACATCTCTTATCCCCCACTCTAGTTTAGTTGGTTTATTAGTTAATAGATACAGGATGGCTAGCTACCACTATCTTTAACCTTGCTTCCCTGTGGATAAATACGATACCTCAGAATACTCCTTGGTGAAAGCTACAGCGGTACTTCATGCGCTTGCGAACTTAATTGCGTATGCTAAGAAATACCAACAAGCTTTCTGGTGCTGTTGCCGGGGACTAGACTTTCTGTCTGTCTCTAATGATTGCGCTAAGAAATGTCAACAAGCTTTCGGCGCCGTTGCCAGGAAGCAATTGGCGTAAAGATTTTGGTAGTTACCTTGATGTCTCGCTAATCTAGTGTGCCTCTAGCTTTTGTGGGTTAAAATAAAAAAAAAAAACACATCACGAGCCCGGGCCCCCGCTCGTTCTTTAATAATCCACCACCACCCCCGCCATTGCATAGATATGTATTTGTTTGTACACACTAACTCTATGCAGATGGAAAGAAGGTCATCATCAGGAGTAAATAAGATCATCATATGTGATGGAACGATGACATCATTCACAATTCAATCACAAAATTGTGAGTGATGAATCAGCCATTCAAGGCTCGTGCATCCATTTGAATCATCTCGTGTTCATTGTTTACATGCTTCCTTCTACATTAGTACGTTTTAGTTTTGGAGTGTTGGTTATTGCGCAATGATCATACTTCAATAGGCTTTTAAATTAAGCGTGGTGCTTAGGTTAAATAGTCTACCTTAATCAAATTAAACATGGTGTCTAGTTTGATTATTGAACTAAAACTACTTGTGTAGACGTTGGTTGTATGCTTGGACTAACCCCTGCAGGAATTCCTAAAAATCCATAAGGGTAAGTCTTTGAGATAAATTCAGAGCGGAGGTAAAGTCCATGGACATTCTAGGTCCATATGGAGACCTATTCAGATCACACTCCAAGAGTGCGAACTCCTTACCCATGGGGTAGAGAGAGGCGCAATCAAAAGATGGACATGGACGACTTCATCGAAAACACTATGCTTGGCTCAACAAAATGCCTAACCTCTACAACTATACAAGATGAGCAAAAGCCAAGCTTGGGGGAGATCCTCTCCCCCACTAAGGTACGTTTATCCAAGGTATGTCTTCTATCTTGCATTTTCTTTTGCTTACTTTATTGCATTATAAATAAAATAAAAATTTGATTATAATAAATATACCAAAGAGGACTTATCTATCTCCCTCATGCTTCATGTGTGCTATTCTTCCTATGGAAATGATTGCTAAATTACTAGTTAATGTTTCTCTAATGCTTGTTTACAACTTAGCACTTCTCTAAGTATGGATTACTTGGCACTTTTAACCATCATGAACTTGATCACTTAGTGGGTTGCAAGTGCTAAAACAAAGTCTAAGTTGTTGTGAGATATGAGATAGTTAAGATAAGAGCTCTATACTATTGTTCTAAGCACGCATGATTGCCAGAGAATTTATTTTAAAAATGAATGAAAAACTTAATTGTTCCTCAATGGTGTTGAATCTCCTACCACAGCCATATACATGATATATCCAAAAGCCTTCTACATAAGCTACTTGCTTGCATTGAGTTTGGTTAAGACTTGTAGAACCTGTGTTAGAGGTTTGTCATGGCCCTAAGATCAAGATCCACAGACCACCAAATATGCTGCTTCTAATCCGGAAGTACGCAACCATGCTACTCCTACCCTGGGAGTATGCATCGTATGACCATCATTATGCAACTCCTACCCTGGGAGTACGCGTTTTACCACCATTCTTATGCTACTCCTACCCTGGGAGTACGCATCTTCATTCCATCATTATCATGCTACTCCTACCCTGGGAGCACGCATCATCATCCATACCACTATTCTTGTGTTGTTTCTACACTGGAAGTACTCACTTTCACCATTTCCATCGTATAGGTTGCTCCATGTTCCAAAGTTAGAAACCTTCTCTCAAAGTTATCATTTGTTAGGTGAGACACATCCCGAAAAGGCTAGGCATCTATTCCCTTAAAAAAAAAAGAGAGAGAAAGAAAGAAGAAAAAAAAGAAAAAAAAGAAAAAAAATAGAGAGCTAGCCTTGTCTCAATAGAAGTAGAGAGAGAGAGAGATAGAATCAAATAAAGGAGCAACCTCATCCACCAAACATCCACCTTTCTTCCATTACCTTACCATCTATTACATTCCTTCACTCCATTCATTCCATTTTACATCTTGATCTGGGGGTATGATGAGTCTCTTACGTGGTCCAAGATCTCGTTCTTTCTTAACTAAGACAACATATGCATTGCTAGTATGCTATTCCTTGACATACCTACTTAAGCTCCACATAAAGCCTTATTAGAGGTAGGATGTTTTTGAAAGGCAAACACATGATGTGCCTTGGTGAGGATTCATACACCACTTGAGTGACTTGAGGGAAACCATTTGAGGAACATTAAGATTTCTTTTTGAAAAAAAACTTATCAAAAACCTCTGGCATGAAACTTGCTAAAAGAATGAGAAAAGTAGATGCTCTAGTCAAAGCTGTTCTGTCTTCCAACATCCCAAGACTAAGTTAATGCCATAAGCCCCATGAGTGCTAGAGCAATATTGATGTGTTAGTATTGCTAATTCTTCCATTCAAGGAGAAGTTCTTTGTTGTGCACTTAGTATTATTGAGATGTTAACTTAGTGATAACACATGATCCACTGATGCTAAGTCTTATTGTTTGCTAGGGACGAGCAAAGGTTAAGCTTGGGGGATCTTGTTGACGGCAATTATACCCTGTTTTTACCCCATGAAAAGCCGTCAACAATGGTCGAGTTCGGAGCTAACACCATGCCTTTGAGTAGTGACATAGGTACAATTGACTTGGTTCCAGATGTACGTGTCATTATTTGGGTGCAGGTGCAAACAGACACTTTTCAGTGTTCGGAAGCTTAGATGAAGAAAATGTGACAAAACTCCAAATGAGATGGAAACACACTCCATGACACGTGGGGACACTGGTGCAACAAGGTGGTGGGCCCACCCGACTTACTTGGTCGGCCGACCAGGTCCTGGTGGGTCCCACCTGCCGGACCGGTCCCACCGACCTTGGGATGCTTCTAGAAGGCGACACATGTCACCAGGGGATTGGACCCCTGGTCGACCGACCTGGCAAGTGGGCCAACCAAAGGTTGGTTGGCCTCCCACCGACATACTGAAGCCTCCCGGAGCTGACACATGGCAAATGGGTGAAAAGCCCAGGTCGGCCGACCGGGGGTTTGGGCCCATCCTGGGTCAGTTGTCCCAAACCGACCTCAGGAGCACATCCTGGCCCTCCATTCAAGTCGGTTGTGAAGTCGGTTGATCCAACGGCGCATGGTGAAGATCACGCGGATCGCTGACATGGCGTTTCCTTAGCCCCTACTCCACCTATGGCTATAAATACCCCCTCATTCCCTCATTTGTAACACACACCACAAGGAGGAGCTCTCCACTCTCTCTCAAGATGTAGCGCTAGCAGTAGTGTTAGGAGTTAGAGTGAGTCTCGGTCTTCGGCCGGTCTTCCAGAGGTCTCGGAATGGTTCTAGTCTTCCTTCTCTCTTTGTAAGACTTGAGTATTTATATAGTTATCTTCTCTACTTTGCCTTAGTACTTTACTTTATTGCAACATGACTTGTTATGTTGTCTTGGTTGTTAGTATAGTCATAGTTATTTGATAGTAAGATAATGGTAGTATATCCTTGCTCAAGTTCACCGCCCTTAACCCGGTGCTCTAATTAGTTCCACCGGATATCGGATTAGAGTAGTGAGATATAGTGTAGACGTGGTGTCTAGACTATACGCTTGCCTGTGATTGCGGCTTGTCCAATGGTTTGTTGTGGTACCTAGTAGGTGGTGACAGCCCTATCTAGGCTTTGATTCCACCACGTTCGGCCAAGTTATTAAAACATAGGCTTTCTTGTGCTAGGTGGTTTAGCAACCCTTCTCACCCCTTTCTGTTGCTAAGCGGTTTAGTGGCCCGAAGTGCAATTGTGTATGAACATTGACCTTGCTTGATATGACTTGACTTGCTAAGTTAGAACCACACAAGTAGAGATAGATAATTGGAAACCTTATGCTCACTCGTTGTCCTCCTCGCTCGCTAACCTACTCATTTATCAATGGAACTCATCCTATGTGTGTCGCTACGCTTATCATATACATCTCTTATCCCCCACTCTAGTTTAGTTGGTTTATTAGTTAGTAGATACAGGATGGCTAGCTACCACTATCTTTAACCTTGCTTCCCTGTGGATAAATACGATACCTCGAAATACTCCTTGGTGAAAGCTACAGCGGTACTTCGTGCGCTCGCGAACTTAATTGCATATGCTAAGAAATACCAACAAGCTTTCTGGCGCCGTTGCCGAGGACTAGACTTTCTGTCTGTCTCTAGTGATTGCGCTAAGAAATGTCAACAATAGCCGATCACCTAATCAGCCCTACTCAAACGGCATTCATGCAAGGACGCAATATCCTAGAAGGAGTCATCATCTTGCATGAAACAGTTCATGAGCTGCACCATAAAAAAATGGGGTAATCTTTAAAATTGATTTTGAAAAGCTTATGATAAAGTGCGCTGGTCATTCTTATTGCAAACACTTAGGATGAAAAGGATTCTCACCCAAATGGACTGAGTGGGTCAATTCCTTCATATCAGGCAGAAGCGTGGCGATCAATGTGAATGATGAAGTCAGACCTTACATCCAAACGAGGAAAGGTCTTCGACAAGGAGACCCTTATCTCCAATACTCTTTAACATCGTTGCCGATATGCTTGCAATTTTCATACAGAGAGCTAAAGCAGATGGTCAAGTGGGTGGTGTGGTGCCACACCTAGTTGATGGTGGGCTATCCATACTACAATATGCTGATGACATGATCCTCTTTATGGAACATAACCTAGAGAAGGCACAAAACATGAAGCTACTGCTTTGTGCATTTGAACAACTATCAGGTCTAAAAATTAATTTCCATAAGAGTGAAATCTTCTGCTTTGGAGAAGCCAAAGATTTCGAGAGCCAATACATGGAACTCTTTGGATGCAATCCGGGGCTTTCCCAATGAGGTATTTGGGCATCCCTATCCACTTTAGGAAGCTATCAAATACCGATTGGATCAAGGTAGAAAAAAGATTTGAAAAATGACTCAGTAGTTGGAAAGGTAAGAACCTATCAACTGGAGGTCGTTTGACATTAATCAACTCTGTGCTCAGCAGTCTACCAATGTATATGATGTCCTTCTTTGGGATCCCAAAAAGGAGTTCTTAAAAAGCTAGACTATTATCGATCTCGATTCTTCTGGCAATGTGATGACATTAAAGAAAATACCGTCTAGCCAAATGGGATATCCTGTGTCAACCAAAAGACCAAGGTGGACTAGGGATTCACAACTTGCAAATAAAAAATACGGCCTTACTCAGCAAATGGCTATATCGTCTATTAAAGACAGATGGTACTTGGCAACAGATGTTACGCAACAAATACCTAGGGACTAAACCTCTAGTTCAAGTCCAGTGGAAGAGTGGGTATTCTCATTTTTCGGCAAGTCTTATGAAGGCTAAATGGGATTTTCTTATTTTTGGAACTTTCCTCATCAAGGATGGATCACAAGTTAGATTTTAGAAAGACAGATGGTTAGGCAGTACTACTTTGAAAGAACAGTATCCTCATTTATACAATCTAGCTAGAAGGAAACAAGATACGGTGGCCGCGATTTTGAGTACGCAACCACCAAATGTATCTTGGCGCAGAGACCTTTTAGGCAACAAGTTAGTGATGTGGAATAACCTTCTTTCACGTCTTACTCATGTTGCCTTACTCCAGGAGGAAGATGAATTTATTTGGAATTTAGACCAAAACGGTGAATTTTCAGTAAAATCACATTATCTTGGTCTCATCTACCAAAACGTCCCTAACCTAAACAAGCGATTTTGGAAACTAAACGCACCTATGAAGATCAAAATCTTCCTATAGTACGTGCGAAGAGGTGTCATCCTAACCAAAGATAATCTAGCCAAACGAAATTGGCAAGGTAGTAAACAGTGTTGTTTCTGTCAGGAGAATGAAACGATACAACATCTGGTTTTAGATTGCAGATTTGCACGCCTGACTTGGGCCACCATATACACAGCCTGGGGGCTCCCTAGACCTCTAAATGTGTCTGATATGTTTGGCGGCTGGCTAGATGGGCTTAGAAAAGACTTAAAACCATTAGTTCTTTTGGGAGCGGCAGCTATGTGTTGGTCCTTGTGGTTGTGTAGAAATGCAGTTATATTTGAAAACAAACAACCTTCCTTTCTGCAGGTCATTTACTCAACTACGCACTGGCTCCATACATGGTCTATCCTTCAGAAGACTATTTCCCAGAAGGTGGTTGTAGCGGCTTTTCAATTCTTGGCGCAGGTGGCCAAGGAGTTTTTTACCCGGGCACATAGGTGGCGGTCTAGTCTACGGATTGATAGTCATTAGGGTGCACCGGATTTATTTTCTTTTTGTTTCTTGCTTTGGGCTGTGTGCCTTTCAGGCAGAGGCTGAGAGGATTTCAAGATGTTGTATCACCTTGTTGTAACTTTCTTGAAATTAAGAAAGCTTCCCTTTTTGAAAGAAAAGAAAAAAAAAACAACTAGCAAGGTGACTCTGTTCTTGATTCTATAGGACGCTGAACTCTCTGTTCTCAACTATATGTGTGAGTGAGGCGCATTACACTAATTATATTGGTTACAATTAGAGCTTGTGACAGCCATTCTGCAGACTCCAGTGGGGATCCATCGTCTATGTAGGGCCACCGCCTTGTATAGTTCGTCAAATAACAGATACCTACCAAAGTCAAAAGAAATACCCCACCTTTAGCATCAGGCCATACGCCGATACTGGAGTTCACAGCCAGCCAAACAACGAAAAAAAATGAGAAAATAACATTAAGCTCCACGGGAGTAATCAGTGAGCCCACAACACATATAAATACAATAACAGAGTATATTAACCGTCACAAATTACAAATTGTACATGTTTGTTCTCAGCACACCACCAGTTCATAACTCCATACACATATAGCTTGGTTTCATGGCAACCCTGAAACCACCAATTATTAACACACATACAGAATCCAAACATGTCAAGCAAACCAGCACAAATATGATAAGTCCCTTGGCAAACATTATTAGAAGAAAACGAACACACTCATCACAAAGTAGGATACAGTACGACTCACTGATATGGATGGAATGCAGCGGGCAACTTAGTTGTGTGCTCGGCACAGAGCTCTGAATCTGAAACCAAACTGATCACCTGAGGTAGCTTTCAATGATATATTTCTTGCGTGATACAAACTTTGGTGGCGCCACATGCACGTAGTAGTCACTCTGCTCTGGTAGCTTCAACTGCAGCGTGTCCCACCACTCACGCTCTCCGCAGACTTCCACCTTTGACTTTGGATATTTCTTCTTCAGGAATGGAAGACGTTGAAAGGATCGGCAGCCCCGGACAAAGAGCATATCCCACTTTGGCGTTTCAAACTGAAACGTAACATCATCATTGACGTGCATCAGTTGTGGCAGCTCCTGGAGGTAGATCCTTTTGATCTTTGGGAGTGGAGAAAGTGCTACCAAATATCGTGGTTGTTTGTAGAAAATGGTCTTGAGGTTGGAGCAGAAGAGAATGAGCAGAGTCTCCAGTGCAGGTAATGATATGCTACATGGGAACATTTTCTCCAGCCGTGGGCAGTGCTCAAGGTGGATGTGTTTGTAGATTCAGAGTAATCAATTTAGAATATGAAAGTTGACTAGTCTCCACCAAACTTAGCAGGTTATTTAGATCGAAGACCGGCAGTTTCTGTAAGTGTGGGAAAGCCTCAGAGCCTTGCGACTGCACTAAAAATACTATTCTCATTTGATGGCAGCATTGAAGTTGGCATTCTTCTAGCTCATTGAGATTATAATTGAGGTCTGTAAGGCATCTAACAAAAGCATCATCTGTGATGAATATTGAATTTGTGACGGAGATAATATGCCTTAAGCCATTTGGGTACTGACTCACTGCTGATATCTCAACATGACGTTGCATTGGCTCAAGTTTCATCATGGGCATAATGCTAGCTGCCTCAGTAAATTGGACATCACGATAAGTTGAATGCCTCTGCATCATTGCACATAGCTCAACTTCATTGTTCCGTGACCCCTTGCCTCTCACACTGCATGGTTTAACTTGGACAGTGAATGACTGAAGAAACTGTCCTTCCATGACTAACTTGTTAACAGCATCTGTGTTCAAGCTATGAAACATCCTGGGATCATTTATGTTGATGTGAGCTGTATTGGTAATTTTCCCTTGGGGCTGATTCTCATCCCCACAAGTTTTTTGTTGGCAAAACATCTTTGGAATTTGAGTATCATGATTGACACAGTGATCCAAATAGAAAACCTTAGGAAACCGGAGCAACTGATGCCATGGGAATCTCTTGAAACAAGGGACGCCAAGAAGAAGTAACATGTTGAGTTGTGGTAGGTTTGGGAGGTTGTGAGGGACCTCCTCAATAGCTGTCCCAGAAAGATCAACATCCTCCAATGCCATAAGGTCATCATTAAAGTTCACAGATCTGAGCTTGCTGCACCCACGCAAGGATAAGCACCTAACCCATGGTCCAGAGAGTGAGAAGATTCTCAGATTTGGATGTGCAATAATTTTGATATCTTCCAAACCCTCCCATGTCTGTATATAAAGATTTTCAAGGAATGATAATAGTTCCCAGAGAGCCTGAAGCCTTAAGCTAATGCAATTAGAAATATGTAGCTCTTTGGGACCTTTGGCTTTAGACATTGATGATGGGAATGAACTTAAGCTGATGCAATTAGAAATATGTATCAGTTTGAGACCTTTGGCTTGGAACAGGGACATTGGTAGTGACATCAATAGCATGTTGTTTATTAGCTTGAGTGTATGCAGGATTTGCATTTCTTTGAACATATCCTCTGGAAAAGATGTGATTTGAGTCCCCTCGACATGAAGGACCAACAGATTGGACAGCTGAGCAATGGAAGGAGGCAAGTCTTTGAGGTTAGAGCAATTACCGAGAATGAGCTCCTCGAGCATCGACATTTCACAGAAGAATTCTGTAGGCAGAGTGGTGAATTTTAAGCCTGTTAGATCAAGGAAGTGCAGATTGCTTTTATTGATGACATCTTGTTGTGCTAGCTCAATCAAGGGAACCCCGTTCATATCTAGGACTTGAAGGTATTTCAGATGAGCAAGTGGTGATGTTTCCTTGTCAGAAGCAGGTGGTGGCGGAGACAGGGTCTCCAGCTGGGAGCAGCCTCTAAGGGAGAGCATATTGAGATTTTGTAGATGGGAAATTGAAGAAGGGAGTGAACTTATAGGTGTGTAGGACAAATCAAGGACACGGAGCTGTGCGGTGAACAATTTATCGAAAGAAAACTCTGACAAATTTGAACAGCCTCTCAAAACAAGGCTTGTCATCCATATACCTCCACGTGTTTTCCTCGGCTCCCAATTCCAGCTTATATGCCTACGATGGTCATTGATAAATGAGACCCATCTTAGTTGGTTGCTCTTCACATGAGTATTGAGTTCATCTTGTTTGAGACGTGGGACATGCTCTACTAACTTTGAGACACCAGTGATGACGTCCTGGGAGGATGACATAGAAGTGCTTCCTGTTGAGGTAGAATTGGAAACAGAGTAGATTGGCAGTAACGAATATTCCTGTAAGGCTTGAATCACGACCTTCCCAGCTTCATATGCCGACCTGTAGTAGTTGCTCTGTTTTTGGCTGGTGGCTGTTGGTCTATTGGTGGAGATTGCTGTTGAGAAAAGCAGGTCCTCAGCCACACAACAGCGAACCAGCTCGTCTGAGGTAACAAAGGAGGCCTGATGTCCAGCAGCTCCTTCCTTGTAGCGGGTGGTAGAGGATACCATAGTATAGGCATTGCTGAGCTACGTGGAGCCAAAACTCCATAGAGTATCCTTTGTCTGGGATTTCCAAATAAATGGATCTAGCTGCATCCCATAAGGCCTCTTTGATCAACACAGCCCAATCTCGCTCACGGAGATCATTGAAAGGCGGGGCAAAGTAATATTCTGGTGTTCAATGGATATACTGGCCAGCAGCACCTCCAGTGCCTCTGCTTTTTTCATAGACATCCTTGGAAGTGCTTGAGATGAGCCACCGCCGGTTTTGGAATATCGATGGCCGCCGCTCGCCCATTGTGAAAGCCAACACGTCCAATGAGATGGGGACATGCAGGTTTTCTACAAGCAGCAGATGCCTCTTTCCTTCCAACGCTTCTCTGATCCTTTCTAGTATTTTTCGAGAAAGAAGAGGTTGACGATGATAGATAGGATCCACCCGTACGGATTCATCGACACAAACAAGCTAATGTACCTCGGTCCAAAAGCCGGAGCATCAGGTTGTCGAGATTTTGCCGTAGCCAAAGTAGCTCTCTTCGCGGCAAGTTGCTTGAGCTCCCGAAGCTGCTTGATGTCGTCAGGCTTCAGTATTTCTGTGAGGACCTCAAACGCCAACCGATGCTGGGCTGCAGTGATGCTTGCAGATTTATCGGGTGGGAGCCTCACGCGTGTAATTTTGTCGTAGGGCCCATACAGGTCCTTGCTGCGCTCGAACAAGAGCCTGGTGAGAGTGGGCACAAACGAAGCTGCAGGTCCAATTCCGACATTCCATATCACTGGGTGCTCCTTGCTCCATTCCACTACCTTCTCTTCCAAGGCTGCTAGTTTAGACCATCTAACAGGATGCGCGACCCTCTGGGAGAAGACATGTTCTCTTTTCACCCTGGAACATAAGGCTGATAGTCAGTGTTCGCTCAAGATGTGCTTATTATAAATAGAAATGTGAAAAGTTTTCAAAAGCATAGTGTCCAATTTCTAGTATATCGATTTATTTCTCTGACCAACCACACACAGAAAATTAATAACTTGCTTCCACTGTGCGAATCATGTTGAACAATGTTCTTTTTTCAGGTCATTTGGATCATTGTTTAGCAATTAGAAAACGTTGTCTGAACCAACCCGTCTATTTCTAGTCATTGCTCATTGTTAGGTTCTTGTTAACAGGAATAGGGATTTGGGTAGAGGCAGCAAGAATGGGGCTGGGGATTAGGAGGATTCACGGCTGACTCCGCGGGGAAGATGAACAATCAGGAGGCAGTCCGTGTTTTGTTATTCGTTCCCCTTCTTAGAGCATCTCCTGGAGTTTTGTAAAACAACTCTCTATTTGAATTTTTTAGCAAAAAAAAGAGAAAAAAACTGTTCTCCAGGTTCCTTCAAAATAAAAAGTTGCTAAATATTGTCTCAAACTCGTAAGTTTCCGCAGTCGAGAGGAACTCCATATCCGCTACCCATCCGCCATTGTTCTCGCGAGATCGGAGTAAATTGAACGCATGAGTAAATTAAGAAAAAAAAGGTACTAGATGAGAAAGCGGTAAGAAACAAAGAAACTATCAAAAAGTATTGATTGATTCGAAATAGTTTGAAGTTCCCCATGCAAAATCGCTTAGGATATAAGAGACTGTTGGAGAAAGACAAAATTTATGGCTGCTATTTCTAACTTGCTCGATTTATTAATTTAGCAAGCTGGAGATGCCCTTACTGCCTGCTCTACTGTATATCTAGCAGAGGATGACAGACACACGCACTTGGTGCTACACCGGCCGAGGCCCAGCTCATACAAAGCTGAGGCCCACAGAACAACTCTGTTCTCCCTGCCTTTGTCCAGAACACTCATTAAGGAAAAAAAAAATTAGGGAAGGAAAAAAATTAGGGAAGTGGGGACAATAAGACAGCACTAAGGCACTAGCAATACGGAGAACGAGGGTCACACAACATATATCTAGCAAGAAAATACATATTTTCCAAATGCGTACATGGAACTACTTTTATGTACTAATTAACGCAGACTTCACATTAATTTTCACGGACACGTTAGAAAAAAAATAAATAATAGAAAGTATTACAATAATAAAAACATCTAGCCTTTGATTGGACAGACATTAATCATCAGCAACAACAATATACATGGGATCAATCATGTTTTATATAAAAATAATTACCCACATTTGCGGTTATAAAAAATTCATTAAGTAAACCCTACAATGTAAATTTGCATATAAATTACCCGCATCTAACATTGTGAAAGATAATTCGGAATAACCCCTAAATTTGTATCTAAATTACCCAAATTTGTTATCAAAATAACCCCCTAAATTTGTTTTTAAATTATGAAAGATAAAGTTATATTGCACTAGAATAGAAAAGAAAAATGAATCCTAAAAAATTCTAACTACAGGTCCCTATGGACCATCCACATTATTCCTCAAGAGACCTGCTAGAAAAAAGATAATCCTAGAAATTATCACAAAAAACAAAAATATCGGGTAATCAATTCGGTTTACTCTAATCAACATTGATGCTAATAGATAATGGATCAATATTCTATTTTCTAAATAATTATACATCTTTGTGATTGTGTATAATAACATAAAGTACCCCTTGAATCTACATTTAAATTATCCACATATGACATTAAGAAACATGAACTAAACTAACTGAAGCTTGCATCTAATTAACCACTTGCTATTACGATAGATAATCTACCAACCCCTTAAAATGTATATGTTACCGCATTTGTAATTATTAAAAAACTAAAATATCCATTTCATCAAAATTTTCAACATCTTCAATTACAAAAGATGTTTAAATAACCATGAAGCATATATACGTTTCAACATTGCCCAATTTTTTTAACATTAATATATTAAAATTTGATTAAAGTAAACATACATGTTATCATCAAGCAGATCAAGTACATATACATGCATGTGCGTTAAATTTACATAATAAGTTTTTGTAGTCATGATAAATATTTTCTTAGCGATCCATATACTACTACTAACAAATTATTTTATATTATGTTAATAACTATGACATATAATTTATATAACTTTTTGCATAGATAAACAAGCAAACACACCCGTGTGTTGCAACAGAGAAAAACTATCCAAAATTATGCATATCTATTTATGTTTTACCCCATCTATAAAATTTTAAACCTATAATTTATTTTGTGGTTATTATGACAGCATAACAGAAACTAATGTTAGCTATATCAATGGCATATTAATCCTGCAAAAAATTAAAAGTATAATCTTGAGAGATTTTTCTCCTCATATCATAACTTTAATTTTAATACTGCACTGGTACATTGAAATGTCGAGGTCCATGATTTTTGGAGAACCCAAAATTTTTTAATTCTAATCTCCAATTGAAGTCGGCAAGTAGTTAGCTACCGATGTGTCAAGGACTGGTTTCTCTGCTGATAATTATGACGACAGAGCTCTCTTCATCTTCCACATGGTAGTCCTCATCGGTGATTGCACCAGTACAAGCATACAACTTACAAACATATTTATTTAGACTAGACTGGACAACAAACTGCCCAAAATTTTAATTTGTGGTTTGATTTGTTTGACCATAAATTTTGTTGCTAATCAAAAGTGTATCAAAAACTTGGTGATCGAAATTTTTGTTTAAAGACCTATAAAATTATAATTATTATTTGTTTTTTATATTTATGTGGAGAAAATCAAAAGAAGTTAAAACGGAGGTGGACATGGGAGGAAAAATGGACCATTATATTTGTTGGTCCTTTATATTTGTGGAGAAAATCAAAAGAAACTAGAACGTAGGTGGGGGACAAACGGAACCAGGATGAACTGAGGTGGATGCGAGATCGAAAAAAGATAGAACCAGAATAAGCGGGAGGCGGGAGAAAGAAAAACTGAAACCAAGACACAAAACGATGGCAGTAGAAAAAGAACGGATGAAAGACTCAGAAATACTTGCACATGGAAAAAAGAAATTTTTAAAAATCACGAGAAATCCAAACACATGTTTGTAACCAAGAAATTAAGGAACTGAACCAAACTGCAAAAAACAGAGGAAAAAGAGAGAACAGAAAAATCAGGAAAAAGAGAACGTGCTCCATACGCAACCAGCCAACAACTAGAAAAATATATAGGAAAGGAAGAACATGCTCTTGAGTGGAAATGTATTCTGAACAAACAAAGATGATGAACTTTGAGCCGAAAAAGAATAGGAAGGACCAAACGACGGATAGAAAAATCAGAAAAAGCATCCGGGTTAGACTCCGATACGCATATTGGATGGAGATGGCGGAGATGTGAAGATGCATTCATGACTTGGGCAGAGATGAGATGGGTGAGACTAAAATTTTCGAGAGAGAAATTTTACCTCTTTAATATTAGATACATATATATATTTATATATTTTAGCTTAACGTTTGACATATTTCAATTGATAGTATAATTATTTTCGCACATATAATAATTTGATAAGAAAATTCAAACATCTTAAGAAGTACGAAAGGTTAGTGCAATCCATAGCTGGATATATTTTCTTGGTCTTGCGGCATCTATGCCAGATCTATGAAGAGTCCATTGCCCATACACCCATGAGATTCTCTACACCCATGGAAAAGAATCGGCGGGTTTGGAGAACCCGCATGGAGGCCTTGCAAGGACGTGGCCTGCAAGAAGAAAATCCGATCGTGGTGCACATGACCATGTACCTGGTTGCTCTACACGAGCAATATGACCGGCAGGCCTCGGAGCTGAGGAAGTGTCTTCACCGAGACGTGGAAGCTGAGATCTTCTTCAGGATGCTCCAGAAGCACATGTTGATGTAGCAGCTGCAGAAAGCTATGTGACTGCCATTGCTGAAGCTCTAAAGGAGGCTGAAGATCGGCACACCCAGGAGCTGAAGGATGCCTTCCTCGTCACCAGGGCCAAGCATAGGACGCTTGCCATGGGCAGGCAGGATTCCGTGATTTTGGAAGGAATTCCTGTCTACCCGCCAAAAAGAAGGAGAACCGATATTGCAGTACCGCTAGCGCCTCCACCCTCGGAAATCTCAGAAGTAGAGCCCTTGCTTCCCCTCACTTAGCCACCACCAAGAGAGGAAGTAGATCCATAGCTCTGCGCAGTAGAAGAACCACCAGAGTCCAGGGATGAAGCCGTTCGGTCCGACAAAGTAGATTAGTTGCCCTAGGGAAGATGTACCCGTAGCCTAGTATGTTTTCCCTTGCTGTTTCTCCAGTGTTGTAATACTTCCGTTGTACCCCGAGCATAGTCCGGTGAAAATCGACTAGCTGCATACAGCGAGCAATGTGCCAAGAGTTTGAGAATGATGGCCCTATGTGTTGGCAACATTGTGAGGATGTTTAGGACGTGCATTCATGCATACCCTGTTTGTGTATTTGTTGCGTTAGTTGGTGTGAGTCGATTTCCCCTTAGATCTCGTTAGACTTATCTAGGCCTTCTGTCTATACCTTTCTTAGAAGTTCTCGAGACAACACCAAGCAGTTTACAAGTGGAGCAACAATTCAGATACAAGCAGACCATCCGTGGTCAGAAAGAGGGAGAACCCTGTTATCAGCTAGTTGTGGATGTCCTAGCAGAACACTTGAATCCCTTTAAATTATATCCATTGTTGGATTTGATTTCCTTGGCCTTTGTTTTTGGAAAGAATCCTTGTGCTTAAATTTTTCTTGTGTAACATTTCCCTGATCCTGTGGCCTATGCCCTACTGTCTTCATTGCGTGTAGGTCAGTAATAGTTGCATGGTTAATAGCTTATGGTGTCGCAACGAAACCGAGGGTCCCCACATGGAACAGCTGCCACATGGTGATGCAACTCGGCACGCACTGGTATGGAGGTTGTTGACCAAGCATCTTTACTAGGTTGCACCGCTGTACCCACTCTTGCCACACAATACTCTCCATGGAAAAATCCGTGCGTTCTAATGGGAAATCCACATCAGGTTGATGGAGTAGTGCTCCTTTCAAAGGTAACAGTAAATGTCATGGTCTCAATCCATATGAAAGACTGGTGTATGTTGTACTCAAGGAAAAAGAAGGAAGCGAGGAACAAAAGGGAAAGGTTGGCTCGAGAACAGTCCATGGTCATTAGGACACTTGCTCCGATGCTCTGTTCCTAATCACTGAGTCCTGTTTGACCACGTCGCACATGCCAGGTCACTGTCGCCATGTGCCTGGCAGGCGCCGCAAGCACTGGGCTCGCTCGCGCCTTCGCTTTTGCACTGCCGCTGTGCTGTGCCGCATTCACCCTGTCGATTCATGACCACCCATGCACAATGCACTCCCTCTCTCTCCCCGCACCCTTGCCTGCTACAGCCCTCACCCTTGCCTCCGTACCAGACCCCCCTTCTCTCCTTGGCCCCGGCCGCCCGCACGCCTCCACGCCAAGTGAATCCTGCCCTCCTTTTATTTTTCCCACGCCAGCTCGGGCGCGGAGCACACCATGGCCAACGATGTCTCCACCTCGTGATCCGCTGATGATTCCCTTCCACTCCGCCCCCACTCCCTGATGCACTGCACCATTAACTCCGTCCATCCCACTAAGCTATAAGACACAACCTCGAGTGCCTCTTCCTCGCCCCAATCCCCCCTTGAATCCTAAAGTGAAGATCGTAGAGTCGATTCCCAATCACCGAACGAAGATTGGGTTAGCTTAGGAAGTAACTGAGCCACGGAAGAAGCCATCGAAGACCAGTGCTGCAAGTTGAAGCCGTTGCTCGCAGATCTAGAATCACCAATTAGAGGTTACCGTGGATCTCGTGGCAGAAGAAGACCCGAATTTCGTTGAGAAAGTTCGAGTCCACATCTGGTTAATTTTGGTTAATTTTGGTCTTTGGATTCGGGATGTTCTATCCCAAACCCTTTTGTTTCTGGGTCTGTTGGGCCTATGTTATGTTTTGGGTGCTCATCTTCCTGTTGTTTCTCCATTGCCTGCGCCTATCTAGGCTTCTGGAATAAGCTTATCCGATGTAATAGATGTGTTCCTAGTCTTGTTTTATCTCTGAATTCTCGAGTGGTTTGGCAAATATTCGTAGTCGTGTAAATCTCCAATATAGCTTCAGATCTGCGGAGGTATCATACTCCCCGTTGCAGGATCCCGTTCTGAATCTTGGGACGAGATTCTTTTAAAGGGGGAAGGTTGTAACACCCCTGGTGTTACACACCTAGTTAGCATAGAGGTTAAGACCAAATAACGCTAGTGAATAAGTCTCCCAGGTTTTTTAAAATTTAATTACAATATGAAATGGTGAGCTGAACTTGGTGTGACTCACTTTTGTGATTAAAAGAACCAAATAAGTATTGCCAATCGATTTACTTTGGTGCTTAAAAATGTGTACCAGAAATTCTAGCAAACAAATATGGGGATGAGTTGTTTCATTTTGACTAGGCATGAAAAACAATTTTTATGAACAAAAATAAAGTATAACTTGTATGTACCACTTAAATAGAATTTGAAGTACGAGTTTAGTAGATGAAAATGAAAATTTTGTTTTGGTGAATAAATGTTGTTCAATAGTATTTTTGATAGCCCAAAAATGGAAACTGGGATTCAATTTCAACTCCTAGAACTAATTGACTGTCTGAAACACCTAATGACAATGCTGTTTTGGCATTTAAATTTTGATTAAAATTCTTAAACACTAGCTTCATGTTTTTGCACTATTGGTTGCACCATTGTGAGTACTTTGGCATGGTTTAGTTTGTAGGTTCGTCTGATGTTGCGTTGTTACATCACAAATTACCCAAACTTTCTTAGAACGCGCTGAAAACCTTGTTTGGAGCCTAGTTCGCGAACTGGCACTCAGTATGATGAACTCGTGTTGACATCTCCATATCTCCTTCTCTGGTTGCCCTCTGACCGTGGACTTTGCTTCACCGGTTAGCTGTTAGCATCGGCCTTAGGGAAGTGGATTTGGTTGAACCTCAATCGAGGTGCTAGGTTGTTTTTTGTTCGCTTTAAAAAGCGTGCATAGCACCGTTTCGGCCGTCCGGCCTCGTAGGCGCAGTCACCGCGTGCGCTGCTAGCACCAGGTCCGCTCTGTGGTCAGGATCGCTGCCGCTGGCCAGCCCGTGCGTGCCACTACTGCGTGACTGGCTGATGCTGCGCAGCGCCTTTCCTCTCGCCAAGCCCGTGCGCACCGCCGAGCGGCACCTTGGCGTGTACCGCGCTACTACAGCCATCGCCCGACTATGATGGTGCCTCGCCTTGTCTCTTGTTGCTCTGCCCTGCTATAGCACCAGTCCTACGCCACTCAATCCACCAACCACGCTGAGTTACCGTGGCCTGTGCCACTGCCGCTGCTGCCTTGGTCTTTGGCTCCGCTGCCTCGCAGCGCTAGGCGACACCGCTACGAAGCTCTGTTTCTGTCTCGATTACCCCACTCGACCTTCCCCTGTATCTCCACTACCACGACAACTGCAGTCGAGCTATCGCCGTCAGCATAGATGACTAACCGACGAAGTTGGACCCATGGCGCGGTTGAATTTGTGCGGCCCTGATCCCTTTCTTTCAGGTTCAGCTTGCTTGCAGCTCCTCCTTAAACCCAGCTAGCTGACCAGATCACATCTAGACTCAGTAGTGCTCCACAGCTGGCCAATTGCGAAAATTCGTCACCACAGGTCATCACGCCGCCGTGCAGAGCATGATGTGGGGGTAAGGCCCTATCCCTCGGTAGAGGTTCAATGAGTTGTTCTTATGAGCTCGCCTAGGTTCGTGCTATTTCTCATCTCTGTTTGAAAAGGAATGATGCGGGTGAGGACCTGACGCACCGGTGTCTGCCTCGGTGCGTCGCCGCCTTGCCTGCTCGCACATGGCCAGCCCTGCCCAGCCTCCCTCTACCTTGGCCATCACCTTAGCTGCGTCAGTGGTGAGTCTCTATTCCTCTAATGCCGCTCCGTTAGTTCCATCGTCTGGTCTCACCAGAATGGCTGCGCCACCGTCATGAACCGCCGCTCAGCGCTACAACTCGCACTAGTATGTATCCGGCCCCAGCTACCACCTAGCGTGGTCGTTCGAGTCGTAGATGGTGATCGACCTCTTAGCTTGGTCAGAGTGGGTCCCAATTGGCTGGCATAGTCGTTGAATGCCGGCGGGTGCCGCGCCATCGCGTGCACCGTCGCCAAGGACCTTGTGGCAGAAATTCAGAAAAACTAGGGGTTTAATCGAGAAGGTCATAGCGAGAGAGAAATAGTGTTTGGACTGAGAGCTAGTTTGTTTAAAAGCTGGGGTATTTTCCACAAAAGTATCGGCACGCAGGCCCGCCGCCTTGGGCCGGCGTCACGTCGCGCACGAGCTGCGCCCCGCGCTAGGCCGCTGGGCCGAATTAGGTTGCCGCCAGCCCTTTCCTTTTTCCAGGTGTTTTCTAATTAAGTCTCTAAGTCGATTTTGTAAATTCAAAATAAAATTGTGTAGAAGTCCAAAAATTGTGAAATCAATTTTATTAGGTTCCTAAAATCATGATCTATCTGTTAGTATATTTTGTTCGCATAGTTTTATAATGTTTTTAGGTTGCTCTAATGATTTTAATATGCTTAATATTATTAAGATATGAACCTGTAGGAATTTTTGTGATAAATTAGTGATTAGTTTTATTATGTGTCCACTGTAATTTTTGTAGGAATTTTGCTTAAAATTTTACCGTATATTCATAGTATTATTATGTGTCCACCGTAATTTCTGTAGCTTCAGAATGATTAGTTTACTAAGGTAGCCAACGTGCCCTAGTTGAAAAGATGGTGCTTTGGTGATCAAGCCACCAAGATGGAATACTAACTTTTGGTTATATGTTACCCATGCAAGCTCCGGTGCATAACCCCTACTATTCTGCACTTTATATTCTGCTTGTGCATTACATTTTGAGGAGTTGAATGGAATCCACTTGCATTATATATACCCTTATCTTGTGATTCTTACTGGTATGACAGGGTCATGTAGATTGCCATGCTATAGGACTCTGGTAGAAGTTGAGTGATTGCCTATCACCCGTGAGAGTTAGGAAAATATATTACTGTTATTACTACCATGTTACTATCACATGGATTGTACGTGGATAATAAATGGAGACCGGGCGGGACCGTACTGGGCTTTGGATGGACATGGACTTGTTGAAGCAACAGAGTGAGGCTCTGGTTGCATTTGTTCCGCCTGTGTCAATTAAGGACTGATCATTGCTGTGGATGGTAGTCAGGTTATCATTCTTATCCTGAGCACATACTTGCTTATGGGAGTAGGAAGGCTTGCTATTCTCTCGTCATGGGTTCTGGCTCTTTTCGGACCGACTTTTAGGGGTGGGTATAGGTGGAGGTCTAAGCACCATACCGAAGGCCAGGCATCTGTGTCGGGGGTTTGGAGTCCAAGTTTGGATGGGGACCTAGAACCCTTGACAGGAGTGGAACGGGTTAGTCTTGCCTGCGCCTGGGGTACAAATGAGGCGTGTGTTTCGGGGTACCCAACTAGGATACATTGGTTCACGAATCGCCGTTTTTGTGAGACAGTATCGACTTGGCTATGGTCTAGCACCGTAGTAAGAACTGGAACATGGAAGAGGTTAAAATGGTTCTGATTGCTTACCACATGCTTGCAAGTAGCATAGGTGCACACCTAGAATGGTTAGCTAATAACTATAAATAACTGCTAAAACTTTGAAGGTAAGGATGCACCATTAGTAATGCTTTCTGCACGTGCAGTAAACCAGCAAGCCAAATAAGCCTTGCATATCCTTGGAAGTCTTTTTATTTCCTCCTGTTGGGTAAGTCTTATTGAGTACAATCGAGTACTCAGGGTTTTATTCCCCCTGTTGCAGGTGACAAGTGGATGCATGGACTGACGCTTGCCTCCTGGTGGGCTCAGCAAGGATTCCATTATGTTGCTGGCACAGTGCTTATTATAACCCCCACACAAATGTTTTTATAAAGAAAAGTTTATAATCGGCCACCATCTCATGTATATAAATGTTCACCATGTTAATGCTCACTAGAAGATAAAATAAATCGTTAATTCCGCTGAAACTCTAATCATATGTTTTTATTCCGCTGTTGTAATCAACTTGTTTAATACTCTGATGTTGTAATAAAGTGAGATAAGAAATGGTTCATAATGTTGTATGCTTTATCCACTCATTTATGATCCTGATGAAAAAGGTGGATATTCGAGTTCTCCCCCTGGGTATGCTCGATGGAATAGTATGATTTAGTGTGCTCTCCTGGGTACTTAGTGGGCATTAGATCAGGCGGTTCTGCCACACTTTGTTCTTCAGTCTGGATTCCAGCAGCCATAGTGAAAGTGGGAAGCATGAGGCATGGAAGGTCTTAGGGTTGGAAGATGAGAAAAAAGAGGTATAGGAAGCACAATGGCAAAAAAGGCAATTTTTGGGAAATGTAAAAACCACCCCACTAAGGAAGTCCCTTGTATACAAGGCGAAGGTTGACTATGATGCTTTGGCTTCTGGCCTGCTCACACAAGAAATGCAAACGGCTAGCTCACGGGTAGGGTCAGGACCAATCCAAAAGCATTTGATTGACGGGAATCTAACGACATATTATGGGGCAAATGATAGACAGGTATCATGAGCAACTCGAATGCATATTATGGCAACAACACAAAGGAGTATCAACATTTCACACGCGATGGTGTTGAAAAGAGCACAACATGCTAGAACTACAACATTTATTACAAAACTACACCATGAAATGATGGTCGATTATAACAAGCATGTTTCTGCCCCCATAAGGTATATTTGCATATCTAGGATGAAAGCTAAGACCATACATGGAGATGAGCTCTATTGGCTCCTTCTTGGCCTCATACACTGAGCCCTTACTCACTGTCTCTAGGACTACGGCAGCCTATGATGTCCTATAGATGTCGAGTATGAGAAGGGCAGGGACACCCATGCCCTCATGGCTGCAACAACATCAACTTGTTGAGTAGGTCATGAATGTGATGCGGGTGTCAACTACAAACCAACACAGGATCCTAGGCACCCAACTACCATCCTACACAATGTAGGAGGTGTAGCAACAACATCTTGGGCGTGCTTGTCTAGAAGGGGCTCCGTGTCACGGGCATTCTGCTAGTGCCCATAACGCCGACCATGGGTCAACATGCTATCTGCACTTCTATACTTTGCCAATGCATAGTCTTCCATAACATCCCCTAACTGCGAGCTAGCCCCTTCATCATGGGCATTCTACTAGTGCCTATAGAAAATGGCCATCATTGCTTCAACTAACCTAAACTACAACAGCCAACCACTGACATTACTGCAATCACTAGGACATATTTTTGGAAGAAGCCCAACGCCAAGGGCCCATTTTATGCGGGAGTAAGGCAAGGGCAGGACATGTCCAGTGGCACTACACTCCTAGAAGGGTTAGTCGCGGCCTCCTCCTAGGCGCCTTTGAGGGGACGCCCTTAAGTCATTCATGCTACGAGATGTCCTTGGGGCCAAAGCTCAAAACGATGACTGCCAGGCTACACACGTGCAAGTCTACACCCTAGTCACACCGCCATAACAAAGCAGGAGAAATAACACTGACCAGTTATGTCACTGTAGAAACACCTCAGGAGAGAAAATAAGATAGCCTCGGGGCAGCCGTGCCATGAGTGGCAAGGCACTCTCGCCCGTTGAGGCCAACATAGCCTGGGTTCCACTGGTTGAGCAATGATTAGGCACATCGGCCTGACAACCTTGAGCCAAATGCCATCATGTACAGGTGGAACAATGTGGACTCCGTCTAGACGAGCACCACACAATGCCAAGAGAATGAAACATCATTTCAACAGTGACATCCCTCACACTTTTGTTAGAGTTTGCACCCGGGAACTATATGTCTTGACCCTTCAATGAATTCCCCAAGTGAAGTCAAGGCCTGAGGGCTAATCAATTGGGTTTGCTCATGCAAGCATGAGTAGGATAATAAAGGATCCATATGACTGTTTAGATAGACAGCCTTCAAGGCAAAGCACTCACATAATCGGATGAAATAAATTAGGCAGCTAGTGAACCACTCAAATGTGAAGGACTCGGAGGTTATGAATGGAGATATGTACCCCTGGGTATCCTGATCAACATGCTAAATGTCACCTCAGGAACCTACCTAGGGCTTGGAGATTCCCTAAGCCGTATACCGACTAAAGAAATGAGCGGGACATTTCATGGTGCCTAAGAATCTAGAAGCCCAAGTCCAAAGACCAATGGTCAAACCAAATACAGAAAGTTGATGACACCCTAAAATGGGTTACAATGCCCCCTTTGCCCTGGCCTGGCCCAGTACTATGCACGTCGGGCATAGTGTGCGGTGGTGTGAATTATGCAGCATGGCTACACATGCGCTGCTTCACCTAACTAGTATGGGGAAGGTACTATCCCATATGTTTGGTGTGATGGGAGATATCATCGTTGTCCCCTTGGATGTAACCAGGCAACTAGACCTAACCTTCTTATTCAAGTAGACACCGACTTATAATGGCATGGTTCCTGTATGGCGAGTAGTAGTAGCAACCCCGTGTTTCTAGGCATTTTAGGTGTTTACTCATGGTAGTTATCAAGGTGATGTCAAGGTTCAGACCAATATTTCAAGATTTTAGTTGATTTTTAGTCCTACCAGCCACTAAGGGCTACAACAGAAAACATGTTCACCGCCGGTTTGAACAAAACCGTTGGTGAAAATAGGGCGGTTATCGCCAACGATTTGTATTACAAACCGACGGTGATAACCATGGTGCAGCACAGCAAAATTAATAACATTTTCACATCAAGTCAGATGGAGATAAAATTTATATCAAAGTTATAAATTTCGATGAGATCTACAACTTTGTAGTTGAGCTAATTTTCATTTGAAATCATTTACAATCCAAAAAATCTGTTTGAAGTTCTCATGTTTTGAAATTCAAAATTTTTAAATTATCCAAATGAAGTTGGATAAAGAAACGACCAAAACCAAAGTTGTATATCTCGATGAGATCTACAACTTTGTAGTTGAAACTTTTTTCATTTGAATTCATTTAATACCTTAAATATTCATTACAATACCAGCTACATCTAGTTGCAACTAGATACCACTAGTTGCAACCGACTTGAAAGGAGAAATTTTGTTTCAAATGAACTCGGACGGAGAAATGACTAAAAGCAAAGTTGTATGTCCTGATGAGATCTACAACTTTGTACTTGATGACCTTTTCATTTGAAATCACTTATGATGCTAAAATTCTATTTGAAGGTCTCACAATTTAAAATTCAAATTTTACAAATGACCTAGGAAGGAAAAATAACCAGAAGCAAAACTGTAGATCGTGTTAAAGACTTTTTCATTGGAAATCATTTGAGGTCCCAAAATTCTATTTGAAGTTCTGACATTTTAAAATTCAAATTTTCAAAACGACCTAGGATGGAAAAACGATCCAAAGCAAAGCTGTAAATCTCGATGAGATCTAAAACTTTCTAGTGAAATTTTTTCACTTGAATCTGTTGAAGGCGTCAAATTATAATTATAATATTCAGTAGAGTAAATACAAAAAGAATGTATGTGCTCCTCTGTCACAACTAAGCGTGAGCGGCAGTTGTAAGGGGAGTAAAGCTCGAGGCCTGGCAAAAAATAGCGTGCTTGGCTTCCCTGGATTAAATTTTCTATTGCTATTTTTTTTTTTTTACCTGATTTATGATTTCTGGAAATGATTATCACTGTTGGTTGGTGACACGAACCAGCGGTAATAACCATGATCAGCACCGCCAGTTGGAAACCAGCGGTGATAATAGGTTATTACCGTCCACTTTTACCAACAAGGGGCCAAAATCGGCAATGATGAAGATTCTATAGTAGTGATACCGAGAATTTCATTTTGCATTTGCATGAAATTCATTCAGATTTTGAATACTCACACAAAATTTCACAAGTTTTAAAAATTTCAGCCAAAGTTTTAGTAATATTCCTGCTTTTCAATTCTACCAGTCGGTTTTGAGTGATGTTTTGTGCCACGACGGTAGGCTGAACCCTAAGGTGATTTTTGAGCAGCAATCCGTACATCCAATCGTTATATACCATTGCTTTATACAGTTGAGAAAAATATAAATGCAGCGACAGGAACAATAAAGAATGTAATCACGCACCATCCATGTTTAGGGTAATTGGCGAGACGGTCGACGAGGCTAAAGACATCTTTATCCATTATTTACGTCCACTCTCTCGTCTGCTCAATCGCGAATGCCTAGTCCCACCTGAAATATGCAACGCTGTAACTATTTTGTTTCTCTCAACAAAGTGCATTCAACGACCAAAAATATCATGAATACTATTGGAAGAGGAATCCAAAAGGCAAATGGTGTGTTGTATACATGCAAACTGGGAAAAAGACATTTGCTAAATATATACTCCCTGAGCTATAACGATACTTTTTAAATTGCATATACGTTTGTATAAATTACAGAAAAAAATGGCAGTGCTATATGTTCCACTTAGAAAGTTTTCACCTAGCTGTGGTATGATTTGAAACCGCTTTGGCTCCCCTAGTCGTAAATAAGTGATGTTTTGAATATTGACATCGCCTTCAGAATGTGTACATGGTTCCAGAGGTCAAAAAAGGGTAGATAAAAAAAAGTGCTCTAGAAAAATATAAAAAATTGGAAGCAAGTACCCACCTCGGAAAAGGGTCCTGCCCATTTTGTGTGAACCATAAGGGTTCGGTTCCAGAGGAAGATAAAAATGACTTATAAAAGAGCATATCAAACAGAGGCCATAAACAGGCTCTGCTTTTTAAGGCCAAACAAAAAAAAAGTCTTGCAAGTTCCCAACTAGGGTCCCTATACATTATAAAGGGCTCCAATCCCCTCCCTCGGCTTCATCTCCAAGGGGTGTGTAGGGAGCCCTCAGCTCTAAATTTTTTTTTTCCCATGAATTTCATTTCATATGTCATCTGTTTTTTTTTCATTCCGGCACCGACTCCACTCCATCCCATCACACCTCCACCTCCAGCTCTCCATCACCGCCTCCATCTAAACCTTTGGTACACAATCTAGTACACAATAGTGCAAAGGCATCCATGATGGCAGGCAAAGTATACTCATTCTTTATAGTCTTATTGTAATTTGCCTATATATTTTTGTATGCCTATGTGATTTTTATATTTGAACAATTTGAATTTGAATTGTCTTATTTGAAATTGTGAATTTCAATACAAAAATTTAAGTTTGAATTAAAGTGGTGTGATATGAATGATATCTATGGATTACATTAAATCATGAAAAAATGAAACAGGAGTTCAAGGAGCTCTTGTTGAAGTTGGGTGCTAAAAATAGAGCCATAGAAAGTAGAGGGAGCTTCTACTCACAAATAGAAAGTAGGAGATCTGTTTTATTTAAAGGTCATCATTTGAGAGATTCTCTCCACATATAAATTAACTGCCTCTGTCATTGCAAAAGATAATACAATGTAACCCCTGACTTGGCATTCAAACTATGTTTATATTAATTTAAAGGAATCTGATAAATTTGGAGCTAAATCATACATATATATTATTTTTAAAAAATAACCTAAAGTAACCCCTAAATTTTGTTTCCAAATTACTCACATAGACAATTTCAGGTTTTGCCACAATACGGACTTCTTTTTTATAGTAGGTTGTTAAACAAACCTGTCACGGTCTAGCAGATTATAAAAATCCACAGTCCATAATGTTTCAATTCAATAATATATTTCCCTACAGTTCGTATGATATTAAACATAACTCAATAAACCCTCAATCTTAAATTAGCAACCACTTTTATTATAAAAATGAATATCCCAAAATAATCCTACCACTACCGGAAACGGTGTCTTTGTCGAGTGTCTGGGATTTTGCCGAGTGTATTCTGTCGGGCATTCGGCAAACAGCACGTTTGCTGGGTGCTGGAAAGAAAACACTCGGCGAAATCCTGACACTCCGCAAAGAGCTTCTTTGCCGAGTGCTAAAAAAAGCACTCGGTAAAGTAAGTCTTTGCCGAGTGTCACAAAAAGACACTCGGCACACCCAGTATTTGCCGAGTGTCTAACGGTGACACTCGGCAAACAGGCGCAGCTACTAACGGCGTCCGCTATTAGTACTTTGTCAAGTGTCCTCTGTTGACACTCGGCAAACCCGCAGTCAGTATTTGCCGAGTGTCTAACGGTGACACTCGGCAAACAGGCGCAGCTACTAACGGCGTCCGCTGTTAGTACTTTGCCAAGTGTCCTCTGTTGACACTCGGCAAACCCGCAGTTTGCCGAGTGTTTTGCCGAGTGTATTAGGATGACACTCGGCAGCCTAATTTTTTTTGCCTTCTGCCCTCTAAACTTTTTCTGCTATCCTCATACAGTACCTGGTACTCCATGTTCAAATTTGGCACATTTCTCGGTCTGTTTGCTATATTTAGTTAATTTATTTCATTTAATTAAATTTTTTAGGATAAGTCAAATTTGAACCGGAAGTTATTCGAATAATGGATCAAAATAAATGAAAAAATGATATTCATGTTATTGAGATTCGAATAATGTTAAAATTAGGGCAATGAAAGGAAATTCGAACATTGTTGTTCTAAGGCCAAACCTTAGAACCCCCTCCGGTGGTAAACCCGAATATACTCGACGAGTGACGCTGGGTCTAACTACGAAATGACATGCGGAACACAAAATGGACAGAACATAAGCTCAATACATTCCATCATATTCCGATCCGATTTTACAATCACATCAGGGCCGTATTTATAGGAGCCCGTAGGCATTTACATGACGATAATGCCCTTGAGCTGCTTCTCCTGATTCCTCGCGTGGGTAGGTAGCAGGGGCGTAACCGTCTTCTTGATGCTTTTCCGGATTGCAGTCCGAATGGCCGACAACTCCAGGCCCATCGGGCAGCGAGTAATCTTCACGGGAGCAGCCGCGCGACGTCCCTGCACAGGCAAAACACCCACCAGCAGCCCGGTGCTAATTCGGTTAAGGATACCGAAACCACCCTTGTACGCGCGCTTCGGTGACCCCACGACCGGGCGAGCTGAACCGTCACTCGTGCCCGCAGCTGGCACAAGCGACCGAAACATGCTGTTGACCTATTCGGTTGGGCGAACCGAATTGGTCATCTGTTCGCGGCCAACCGGCGCGAGCGACCGAATCGCTAATTCGGCCGATTCGGCTGCCCGACCGAATCGACATCTCGTCATTTCGGCGGGACGGGGTGCCTAGGTCCCGGTTGTCACCCAACAGTAGCCCCTCAGCGGTAACCGAATTGACTATTTTTCATTTCAGTTGCCGCTGACCCGCAGATGATAACCGAAGAACCAAGCGCCGTCCCGCGGAGAGGACGATTTTTTTTTTTTTTTTTTTGACCGTTAAACTGCCTCGGGATGCGCGACCGAGACGACGGTTAAGGTAACCGCCTTGCAGGCCGCCGCGGGCGCCTATAAAAGCCCCCCGACCGCCAGCGGTCATTTTCCGCCGCGCACGCTCGAGCTCTTGCTGCTAATTCGGTCGCGCTCTCGTCCGATTCGGTCTGCTGTTTCGGTGCTCCAGCATCCGTTTCGGTGATCCGTTTCGGTGTCCTTCTCAGAACGCCTTCCATCACGACTGCCTATTCGGTTTGCTCCTTGGAGTAACTCGTTCTCTCTGCCAAGTCACTCCTTTCGGTTTTCTTCAAGGTGAAGACTCACTTCCCTTAGCTTTCATTACTGAATACCATTGCCGAAGCGTATTCATTTTTTGTATTCGGTATACTTGAAACGTTGTCTTGTTTTAATTCCCCGTTTTTTCCTTTTATAGTCACGGTGGGTTTTTTCATTCTATATTGCTAACATGTCGAGGGTCCCGACTAGCTCCGATATTTCGGCTTCAGATGCCGAATCGGGTGATCAATCAGCTTCGGCTTCTGAGTCAACTTCTGGGTCCAGCTCTAGCGAGAGCAGTGGACGAAACATTCCGCCAGGGAAACAGCCGATGCCCCTCAGGGCTGTTCTGCCTGAATCTGCTCATGAATCTGATGAAACAGAAACTGAGGAAGAAGAAGAAGAAGGGGATGAATACGTTGAGTGCTTTGACTCAACCGACGATGAAAAAGAAGCTCGCGTTGCTCAGGGCAAAGATGAGGGTAGTTCGGCTCCTCACGCCGAAGAAGTAGCCGAATCAGCCCCTGCTCGACCACCAAGGCCACCAAGGGGGCCTAGACATACTGGTTGGACATGCCGTCTTGATCGATCCAAATCTACTGTGCGTATGCTGAATCAATACCAGCGAGATGGAATCTTGACAGTTGCCGAACGAAGCCGAAGCCGTTCTCCTGGAACCGAAGAATACCCGAACCCCGAACCCACCGAAGCTCTCGTGTTCAGGGACTACTTTAAGGCGGGACTACACTTCCCCCTTGAGGGCTTTGTTGCAGAGGTTTTGGATGCGTTTAATTTGCAGCTTCACCATCTGACCCCGAATGCAATAGTGCGCCTAAGCTGCTATGCCATGGCGCAAAAAATGATGGGCAGTGGATTGAGCGTTCCCGTGTTTGCTCGGCATTATGAGACTCAGCTATATTCTACTTACGGGGCTGATGAAACGGGGACGAAAGAACTTCGGTTGGAAGTTGGGTCTTATAATTTTGTTCCTGCCCGAGGCAATTCGGCCGCTTGCATAGTTCCCACTTTTAAGAACAAGTGGCAGGATTGGAAAAAGCACTGGTTTTATTATCGCGTGTGTGATGATGCCAATGTGGCGCTCGCCCGGGAACAAAACCGACCGAAAGCTCATCCACTGGTTTCTGTTATGACTCAGATGGAGGGGCTTGTTTCGGCTACTGACATGGTTATGGGGCCACTCGATGATGCCGCTGGTGAATCCTATCGGCAGACAGCCGAAAGGCAAACTAGCCGAGATCTGGTTGAGGAAATGCTTTCTCTTGGACAATGGCCGCTATGCACTGGCCTAAGGTTTGATGGCTTTTCCTACCATCATGGGTACCGTGGTCCTTCGGGCAATTTGGCCCGACCAGCTGGCTATGAGTCGAACTTGGATTTTGTGAATGAAAT
This sequence comes from Themeda triandra, assembly GCA_018135685.1. Classification (NCBI taxonomy): domain Eukaryota; kingdom Viridiplantae; phylum Streptophyta; class Magnoliopsida; order Poales; family Poaceae; genus Themeda; species Themeda triandra. The sequence continues at coordinate 237,696 of JAENPR010000911.1, forward strand.
GGAGAAAAGAGCTAATCGGCTATGCGATCCATACAATGATAAGGAGTATGATTTGAGCATGGCCAAACTTGGGTCCCTTCGGCGCCTCAACCGAATCTGGGATCGTATGAATGTGGAGTATCCTGATCGGCTACCCCCAATTAAGAGAAGGAGGATTGATGCCGAAACTGGTACGGCTGGTTCGGCTCCATTGCCGTCTACGGCGCGCAGTCGCGGGGGCGCTCGGGCCCCAGGACGTGGCGCTCGAAACACTCATGGAACGCGCCAGGCCGAAGCGCAACGGCGCCGGGAAGTTGGGCGCCCGAAACGGCATCGAGAAGACGAAGACGTCCGGGTATGTCGTATGCTTGCCAAGTGTGACTGGGTGAAACCCATAAAGCAAAGCCGCAATCAAGTCATTGCCGCACCCGAAGCTGATTCGGTCGTGTCGGGTCAAACGGTAGAAAGACTTGGCTTAGACATCTAACTTACTTTTCCTTGCGCGACTGACTCGTTTTAACTGCCCGACATTTTATCGTGTAATTCGGCTTGTTTTGATTCGGTTTTCTCTCTGTCTGGCAGGAGTTTGCGGAATCCAGCCAGGAAGCTTCATCCATGGCTGGCGGCAAGATGAGGAGCGCCCGAGACCTAGCGATTGATGAGCAACCCACTGTGAGCGGCTTCAAAGTGCCGTCCAAGAGGAGGAAGGTCCGGGATGGAGCCACTTCGGTTCCCCATACTCAGCCTGGGCCGGTAGCTGCAACCGGCGGCCTGAGTCTAGGTGCTCCGGCCCGACCTGCTACCCGGGCCACCGAAACGCCAGCTCAAGCTTCTTCGGGCAGTGTGCTGGAGGCTGCCGGTGGACTTCGCAGCATTACCCCAGCTGCTCGTCAACATGGTAAGTCTCGGTTTCATGCCGAATCAACGCGCATGACGCCTGAGATGTCCACAAATGTCCTGTTCGGCAAGGGTTTTGTATCCCTTGAACCATCTAGCTTTCGTTTCGGTCCGATGAAGGTGTATTCGGGCTCGTGCTCCGCTGATGAACACAGCCCCGAACGGGAAGAGACTTATGAACTTGCTCGTGCTTTAGGAGTTGACCCTGATGCCCGTTTGGTGGCGTATGTGGATCCTCGCGAAGTGGGTATTTTGCCCTCCCAGGCTGCCTTAGGCTTCGGTCAGGAGTGCGGCTCGTCCTTTTCGGCTAGTCAGACCGAACAGGCCCTACTTGCAACAGACCGAAACGAGATGCTTTCGGCTATCAACTTCCATGCCATTTCGGTGAGTCCGTTGTTGTCTGCGCATTTAACTTCCTAGTTCAAGAAATTTTAAAGTCGGTGGCCTTTGTCTTCTTGTTTGACCGCAGGCTTCGGTTTTATCTGGCGCATTGCTGAAGCAAGGCCATGCTACCTTGGCTCATGCCGAAAAGCAGCTTCTCCTCAAGGACAAGGAAATTAGACGGCTAGAAGCTAAGCTTGCAGACACCGAAAACCTCCTTACTCAGGAGGTTGGGAAGACCGAAGCAGCCCTGGATGCCCAAAAGCGAGCCGAAGCCGCCCTGGAGACCCAGAAGCAGCTTGAGCGGGATGCACGCCGTGCCGCCGAAAGGAGCCAAGCCGCTAAACGCACTGCTGGTGAGAAGCTTGATGAGCTAACTCTCTTACTGCGCCGAATCTTAAATGGCGTTGGTGGAGACTCTGAGCCCCCTGCTGCTACCGAATCGGCGCTTGCGAAGATTCGGTTTCTCAATCAAGAGATGTCCCAGCTCGACCATGCCATTCAACTGGGCCGCGAATACGCTGGTTTTGAAACCGTGCGCGCTCTGATGAAAGCGATGAAAGAGGAGGGCTGTGATCACTTTGCCAGGGCCACGTGTTTTGAAAGCGCCATGAATTACTGGAAGCCTGACGAAGACGTTCAAGCTGCTGCCAAGAAGTGGTTCTTTGACCTCTTCTGGACCGAAGCCGGGGGGCGAGACTTGGCTCTTCTCCGAGCTGCGTATGCTTGCGCCAGGGTGAATGACTTTTGCTGTCCTATTCGGTTGTCGTATTCGGTTTGTCTTGCTGATTCGGTTGCTCTCGCCGATTCTGATATTGGTTGTTTTGCCTTTCACAGGATCCCAGCAAGCGACCAGCTATCAAGGCTAGGGTCGAAGCCTACATGGAGGAGCGTAATGCCCGGGAAGGTTCCCCAGCTGTGCAAACTCCGGTCGGTACTCCCGATGCCCCCCATGCCTCTGCTGAAGAACCCGCCGCCGCGGCGCAAGCACCTGGCGTTCAAGATGGAGGGGATAAAACCGAATCTGCTTCGGCTGCCGGCCCTCATGGGGCTCCTGCTTTGGACGCTTCTGCCTCAGCACCTGGTGTTTGAACTATGTGGTTGTGATTTGCTGAGATACTCATGATACTTTGTTATGTTTGTTGAACTTATTCGGCCAGCGTGTTGGTCGTCTGTGGGTGTTTTGTATTGATACCAGCTTGAGTTGGATTGTGGCTTCGGCTCTTAAAGCCGAGTTGGCTGAAACAATGCTTTCGGTGTTTAGTTTGACCGAAAGTGTGTTGCTGTATTTGATGCTTACTTTGATGTGTGATGGTCTTCGGTCTTCGAGCCGAATACTTGTTTTTAAAAGCGCCGTCCCGCCCCATCTTTTTAGACCGAAGAGCGAACGATTGGTTAAGCTCAAATGAAGATTCGGTTTTCATAACCGAATCACCACCGTCTAGCGGTTAGTGTTTTTCGGGGCCAAGTACATGCCAACTTTATTTGATTGTATTTATAAGTCGGATAATTGTCGGCCAACCTTTCGGTGTTCATTCCTGATTGAGGTGCGTTTGGGGAGCGCCGTCCCACCCCGGCTTTTTAGACCGAAGGAGTGCACGCTAGTCCGACTTGTTCGGCCATTGCGCCGAATTGGTGATTGTAGGATTCGGTAAGTGAGTCCTGCAACCCATTCAGCCCCATCTTTTTGGACTGGGAAATAGCTTTAAACAAAATGTAGAAATATTTCTTTTTATTCTCTTATTACAAGAGTGCGCTGTTACAATTGAGGGTTGCGCATCACCACCCGAAATATCTTTGGTTTGACCGACACCAGCATGTGGCTCTGCAGTTTGTGGCTAGGATGCACAAACCCGTGGTGGGTGACATTGTGTTGTATGCGCGTTATTAGCTGATACATCAGGCTCCTACACCATCCGCTGCTCTGGATGAGGAGTCTGTGGTGCCGGAGGTAACCGAGCTCCCAGATGGAGAAGCTCTCAACGCGGATGATGCCGGCCAAAGCACGCGAGGTGGTGGCTTCGGTTGGATAGCCGAATCCTTAGCGACAGGTCCTGATGCTGGCATCGCGCTTCTTTGTACCATGATCTATGGAAACCTCATTGTGGTTTCACATCACCGTTAGCTGGCACATGGTCGCGCAGAACAGAACGCGGTGAAAAGCGCATGCTCTTCGGCCATTTGCCGGACTGACGCCGGGTCTGACCTTGGGACTGTGGCCGCTGAGGTATATCTTGCGAGGACCGAATTGTCCTCGCCAGGAACACTGAAACCAGATGCGGTGTATCTCTCTGTCACCCAAATTCGCTCCTTCCTGAAGCCTCTCATGCCTATTTGGCTGTGATTTTGCACGAAAAACTAATAACGCTCTCCTCATGTTTGAAGTAAACTAGACTTGATAGAATGACTTGTGAGGGAGGTTTGGGTGCCCTTATATAGGGTTCTGTGACCCAAGGGTTCATAACTATATTGAACTACCTTGTTTATTAAATTTCGACAGGTACTTTTTGTTATTAATTGCACCTGCTGTAACGCACATGACTGTGTGCTGTAGGTATTTCTTGCCCCTTTGGCTTGTCTTGGTTGCTTGCAACCTTTTGAATTGATACCGAATATATGGGCAGGCGCTTGTTGCCTGACCGTTTTCGGTGATTTTGTAGCTGATGTTACTGCGTTTCTGAGTAACTCAGTCATACAACCAATTGTACAGACGTATCTGTATGTTTGGGATATCTCCTGCTGTTTTCGCAGGAGTTCCCAGCCTTCACTGGCTTTATAGGTTGCTTGCAACCTTTTGCTATTGTTGCCAACCGAAGCGCATTCGGTAGCTGTTTCGCAGACATGAATATAATTCCGCGAAGCATAACCATAAACAAAGTTAAACTTATTACATGGGATGCCTCATTAAAAAACCTCAGTGAGGAAAAAGAGTGCAGAGCCCCGAATGTCTTTAGACAAGAGTACCGAAATTACATGAAATTAAATTATTACATCTCCCTCGGAGCACGCCATAGTCATGGATAGAATCGACGCATTGTCTCGTTCCAAGTGTGGGCTGATTCGCGCCATCTTCGGTTACCAAGGTGAATACGCCGCATCGACCCTTCTTGCCACGATGTACGGTCCGTACCATGGTGACTGCAACTTGCCTTGTTTATCTGGTTGACGAATAAGAACCATGTCCCCCGGATTAATGTCTTTCCTCAGGATTTTCTTGTCTCTCCAACTTTTGGTTTCGGCATGATATTTGTCTAGATTATCTGCGGCCTGAAGCTTCCTTTGGTCAGACATTTCTACATCCACCATTCTTTGAATTGGGTTGGTGGGCGAGATCTCTCGTTCGAACGAGCCCATCCTTACTTCTTCCGGTGTTATGGCTTCTTCCCCAAACAATGCTCGAAATGGGGTGAAACCCGTAGCTCGGACTGGAAACATTATGGCCCCAAACGGCGGTGATCGCTCTTGGGCCCATTTCCCTTTCTTCGACTCCTCGAGTGTCTTTGAGATGGTGGTGAAGATATCACCATTTACTCTTTCGATCGCCCCATTCGACTCCGGGTGATTCACCGAAGCGAATGACGGTTTAATCGCCAACTCTTCACAAAACGTTCTGAATTGTGCCGAGTCAAATTGTTTGCCGTTGTCAACTGTGATGTATGAGGGTACCCCGAATCGGCAGATGATACGCTGCCATACGAAATTCACCAAGGTCCCCGAAGTTATCTTGGCTAGCGGCTTGGCTTCCACCCATTTGGTGAAGTATTCCAGAGCAACTGCTGCATATTTGAGGTTCCCGGGAGCTGGGGGTAACGGTCCAACGATGTCTACACCCCAACGCCGGAGCGGCCGGTGTCGGGAATACGGTGACGTAGGGTTGGATGGAGCATTTCGCTTCTTTGCGAACATTTGACAACCCCCGCATGTTTTCACAATCTCTTTTGCATCGATTACGGCCGTCGGCCGTAGAATCCCCGCCTCATTGCTCTATGGGCAATTTCGTGATGACCTCCGTGAGCTCCGCATGAACCCGAATGTATTTCGGAGAGCAACTGCTTTCCCTTCTTCTCTACTTATGCACTTGAGCATTGGAGCAACTACGCCTTCCTTGTACATGTTTTCCCCAATAATGGAGAATTGCTTCGTCCCGGAGTTCATTCGGTGAATGTCCTTTTTGAGGCTGGTTCGTATGAACCATTGAGGTATGCCCGGATGGGCGCCCTCCGATCGTCGCTTGCGATTGCATGAACAACCGAAGGTGACTCTTCTTCTTCCTTGATGCCTTGACTCGTTAGGACTTGGTAAAAAACATCACCGGCAATGGACTCGGCATTGGCCGCGCTTTTGCTAACTCATCGGCTTCGGTGTTCTCCGACCTTGGAATATACTTCGGTGGTGAAACCCGTGAAATATTTCTCCATTCTCCTTACGGTGGCCGGGTATGTGGCTAGCTCGGGGTCCTTTGTCGTGTATTCTTTCTCGGACGTGGCCGACCACTATCTCGGAATCGACCGAATCAAACAACGTCGGACTCCGAGTGCCCCGAAGCTTTCAGAACCCCCAGCATCGTCAGATTCGGCCGTGTTGTTCGTGGTGAGGAACCGCAATCTAGCCGCGTACCGTATTCTTGGCCCATTCGGTGGTGTCGGTATGGCTGATATTCCCGCGCCGCTGAACACCACGACCCGTCGCGCAATGTACGGTCCATTCGGGTTCATCAAACTGCTTTGTGGAGTCATCCGTATTCGGTGTTCAGTCTGCTATGAAGTCCGCTAACACCTGTGACTTGATGGTTGATCTGTGCTCAAATGATATTATGTATTCATTCAACTCGGCTGCCCACTTGCCGATTCGGCCTATTGCTTCGGTGTTGCGAAATAAAGATTCCAGCGGCTGAGATGACAAGACCCTAATCGGGTGTGCTTGGAAATAGTGCTTGAGCTTTCTGGAAGCCATCACTACTGTGTATGCAATCTTTTCCAGCTCAGTGTAATTCACCTTAGCACCCGAAAGGGCTTCTGAGACGAAGTAGATGGGGAACTGTTGCATTTTACCCTCATATTCCTTCTCCTCAATCAATGCCGCGCTTACTGCTGCTGGCGCTGCTGATAGGTATAATATCAAAGTTGCTCCGGATGTTGGTTTTGACAGTGTGGTGAGTCTAGTGAGGTACTTCTTGAGTTCCTCGAAAGCTTGCTGTTGTTCAGGTCCCCAACCGAAAGTCGATGCATTCCGGAGTGCTCTGAAAAATGGTAATCCCCTTTCGGCTGATCTTGATATAAACCTGCTCAAGGCTGCAATTCTCCCTGTGAGTTTCTGCACCTGCTTCCTGTTTTGAGGCGGCTCCATGTTTGCAATGGCTGCAATCTTTTCTGGGTTGGCTTCGATACCCCTGGCGGAGACCAGACAACCGAGTAGCTTCCCTTTGCTAATACCGAATACGCATTTGTCGGGGTTAAGTTTGAGGCCACTTGAGCGCAGATTTGCGAATGTTTCTCTGAGATCATCAATGTGTGCGTCCCTTAGGTCGCTCTTTACCACGATGTCGTCCACATAGGAGACGAGATTGTTCTTCTTCTTCTGCTCCCGGAATATTTCGTCAGTTAACCTGGAGAAAGTTGGTCCGGCGTTCCTTAGCCCTTCGGGCATTCTCTTGTAACAAAAGGTGCCGTCTGGAGTGATGAAACTTGTCTTTTCCTGGTCTTCCGGGTCAAGCCATATCTGGTGATAACCCGAAAAACAATCGAGTAAGCTCATTATCTCACAACAAGCGGCAATGTCCACCAATTTGTCTATCCTGGGCAATGGATATGGATCCTTTGGGCAATGCTTGTTGAGGTCAGTGAAGTCAACGCACATTCGCCATTTGCCATTCTTCTTCTTTACCATGACCACGTTGGCTAACCATTCGGGTACCGCACTTTTTGATTACGTCGGCATCCGAAGTCTCCCGCACTTCGCGCCGCCTTCTTCTTTCGCTCTTTCGTCGATATTTTGCGGAGCTTCGCTCTAGGCCCGGGCCGACTGTTCACGTTCAGCCGTGCCGTGCAAGGCTTCGGTCTACTCCCCGCAGATCGCGTGTTGACCAAGCAAACACGTCTCGGTTTTCCAGCCAGAATTCCGTCAATCTCGAGGCTTCACCCCGACCCAAACTTGCGCCGATGTTGACGCATTCGTCAGCCGGTTCGGGCTCAAAGACACCCGAATTGTTTCTTCGGCAGGAGCGCCTTTGGCTCTTTGTTGTTACTTTGGTCTTCCTCTTCCTTCGTTTGAGCTTGGATTTCACCTCATGCACCATGTCGTATCCCGGTATGGGTTTTCCGTCGATTCTCCTTGCCGAGATCTGATCTCCGAACACCGAAATGATGCCCGTGGGTGAAGGTATTTTCATACACATGAGTCCGCGAATCACCATGTCAAATTTATCGATGATACCTCTCGCGAAAATGGCTGTACACGGGTAGTCAATGTCGACTATATCGAATGCGATTTCTTCCGCTCTGACTTTTGTATCTTCGCAGAACGCGACCGTGATTGTTTTCTTGCCAATCGCATCTATTCTCCTTCCACCGAAACCGAATAGGGGGTTCCCTGCCTGGTCAAGTGTTTTTCGGTCTAGTTTCATACTGTCGAATGCCTTGGTGAATAGAATGTCCGCGAACCGCCATTGTCTATTAGAATGTTGTGGAGGGTATATCCTCCGACATACGCTGTAACTACCAAGGCATCACAGTGCGGGAAGTCCTTCACCCTGAAGTCAGCTTCCGAAAAGGTGATAGGGGTTGTCTTCCAAGCAGGGTGCGCAACCGGTGTTTTTGGTGAAATGGTCAATACTCTCCTGACAAAGTCGCGTCTGGCCCTCTTGTTGTCGTGCTCCAAGTTGATCCACCTGTGATGGCGTAGATATGCCCACTGGAGTTCATCATGTTAGTTGGTGCGACTGTGTTGACTATTTGCAGCTCTTTTGAAGTTTCTGGATTCGCTGACTGCTGCGCTGCGTGCTGATCAATCGTAGCTGAAGATGATGCGGCTGCCTGAAATGCCTGATTGTGCATTGGCATAGGTTGGTGATATTGCGCCATATGGGGCATCGACCACGCCATCGGTTGCTGATAAACTTGCGCCGGTGGCGGATTACATGGTGCCTGAGTGAAAACTGGATGGTGAAACACCTGCTGCTGGGGTGCCATGGTGTGATACACATGCTTTCCTGTCTCATTCGGTTTGGCTGCTTCGTCCTTTTCCCGCTGCTCCTTTGCTAGCTGGGTATATTTGCACTCTTTTGTTGTATGGCCCTTGTCTTCGCCACATACGACACAATACTGCGTTCTGGGCTGGCCTCTGCCTCTGCCCCTTCCGCGCCCGCCGCCGGAACCTCTACCGCCTCTGCCCTGGTTACCAAAGTTTTTGGTTTGATTCGGCTGGTTCTGGGTTGAATCTTCCTGTACATTGTTCACGGCTGTGGACTTTGACTCATTCTTCTGCTGAGTTTGCTGATTCAGTTGGTTGGACTTGGGTGATGCTTGCTTGATGTTATACCTTGTTGCCTTCCGTTGCACCAAGTCTTCCTCTGATCTAGCGAACTGGCGCATCTGATCAAACAGCTGTTTGATTGTTGTTGGTGGTGTACCGGACATGGCTTGAGCGCAGGGCCCTATCTTCAGTCCCTTGATCGCAGCAGCGATGACGATATCGTCTGACACATTCGGCAGCTGAGCTTTCAACTGCATTATCCTCTCCAGATATTTAGACAGTGGCTCGTCGTCCGGCTGGAACAGATTCATTAGATCCGCCGTTGTTTTCTTGTCTGCTTGGAAACCCTGAAAGGTGGTGAGTAGGTCCGCCTTCACCTGATGCCATGAAGTGACTGACAACGGTCGTTGAGACACAAACCAGTCGTATGCTACATCTGTTAAGGCCATGACCAACGACTTTGCAAGGATCATCCGTTGCCGCCACCGAATGGACACATGCTTCATAACTTGTAATGAATCTTCTCGGGTTGGACGTCGTTGAAACTTGGCAACTTCGGTTACGTAACCCGGTGGCCAAGGACATCTTTGAATTTCCAAGTGATAATGGGGATGCCAAGTCTATTGCTTCGGCTATTTCCCTTCGTGATTTTTCCCTTTAACGATAACATCTTTCTCTTGATTCTTCCCCGAGGATGATCGGAGGGTTCGAATTTCCCTTTCTAGCTTCTCTGCTTCTTCTCTTGCTTGGTTGATTGCCTCTTGGGTTGCCAGCATTCGGTTTTGTGTCACCGTCTGGGCTCGCAACCGATCGCGATGCGCTTCGGGCATTCACCTTGGCAGACCTCTTCTAACCGCTTCGCAGCCGAGCGTTTTGTACGTCCGATCCTCGGGCTCTTCGGTTTCTTCTTCTTCGGGGCTTCGGTTATGCGGGCCTCCGGAAGCGCACCTCCTAGTGCACCAAGTTCGCTTGTGCCGCCCTCTTGATTGTACTGGGCCACTGCGTCGTTGGTCAATGCTGGTGCAACCACACCTTCGGCTTGCTGAACGGATACTCCCGGCTGCAGAGTACCGGACTGCTGTAGAACTTCGGTGGGTGCAACCGAATCCGTGACTGTGGGTTCCTTGGATGACCCTGCACCTGTCTTCGCCTTGCCCTTCGGAGCCATGGTATGTTCGGCGACAACCACGGTGGGCGCCAATGTTGTTCTAAGGCCAAACCTTAGAACCCCCTCCGGTGGTAAACCCGAATATACTCGACGAGTGACGCTGGGTCTAACTACGAAATGACATGCGGAACACAAAATGGACAGAACATAAGCTCAATACATTCCATCATATTCCGATCCGATTTACGGTCACATCGGGGCCGTATTTATAGGAGCCCGTAGGCATTTACATGACGATAATGCCCTTGAGCCGCTTCTCCCGATTCCTCGCGTGGGTAGGTATGGGGCGTAACCGTCTTCTTGATGCTTTTCCGGATTGCAGTCCGAATGGCCGACAACCAGGCCCATCGGCAGCGAGTAATCTTCACGGAGCAGCCGCGCGACGTCCCCCGCACAGGCAAAACACCCCCGCAGAGCCCGGTGCAATTCGGTTAAGGATACCGAAACCACCCTTGTACGCGCTTCGGTGACCCCACGACCGGCGAGCTGAACCGTCACTCGTGCCCGCAGCTGGCACAAGCGACCGAAACATGCTGTTGACCTATTCGGTTGGGCGAACCGAATTGGTCATCTGTTCGCGGCCAACCGGCGCGAGCGACCGAATCGCTAATTCGGCCGATTCGGCTGCCCGACCGAATCGACATCTCGTCATTTCGGCGGGACGGGGTGCCTAGGTCCCGGTTGTCACCCAACAAACATCTTGGTCACGAAACATGACCACGAACTTGTCGGTAAATTATTTTTAAATTCTATAAAAAGGAAACGAAGTCCGACCGCATATGGATTGCCGAGTGTCAATGGCCGGCACTCCGCAAATAGGAAAAATGATTTTTTTTTAAAAAATAACATCTTTGCCGAGTGCCGATCACGGGCACTCGGCAAAGAAGACAAATAAGACCCGCTCCTCGGCCCCCAAGCGACACACACACTACCGCCTCCCGCCGCCGTGGACCACCCGCCCAAGACCGGCGCCCGCCCGCGCCGCGCCGCCCGGCCTCGCGAATGCCCGCTGCTACCGTCCCCGGGCCCCGTCCCGACGCCCCGCCCGTGGCGCCCGACCCCGGTGCCCCCGTTCGCCGGCGCCCCGCCCCGCCATGCCCGTCCGCCGGCGCCCCCACCCGCCCGCCCGGCCCCTTCATCGCCACCGCCCTATGACGCGCACCAGGTATGCCCTTCCTGACCCTTCCCTTCGCTTCCATTCCCTACCCCTTCCTTCCTGCTATGCAAAAATTGAGCACCCCAAACCTAAATGGAGTAGTAGTGCTATTTGATTTCGTAGTAGTAGTGGTAGTAGTGGTAGTGGTAGTGGTAGTGGTAGTGATGGTAGTGGTAGTGGTAGTGGTAGTAGTGGGAGTAGTAGTAGTGTTAGTAGTACTCATAGTATTATTATTATTAGTAGTACTACATGGATATATTCTTCTGCATGGATTGATAATTAGACTACATGGCTTCCCTTGATATATATATGGTTGTCGTCCATCGTGCCCGTTGGTTTCTTGCAGGTATTAGAAACCTCACCGTGCAGGGGAGGTGCTGCCGAAATTTTCAATTGACACTATTTGTTACTTTTTTGCAGAAGGAAGGGGAGAAAGGAGTAGAGAAGAACCCGTCGGAGCTGAGCCGGAGTACTCCGGCACCGCTCGACCTCGCCGTAGAAGAAGACGACCTCGAACATATTCCACACTACTGCAGGTCTGCCTGCAACGTGTCGCCTCGCCACTGCACCGACCCACCACGGCCCCGCTGGCCTGACACCACCGCCACCCAAGGTAAAATCCCCAGCATTACATGAGACCCCTCTTTCTGTATCATGTTCATAGATCACATAACCCAGTTAGGCGTCTTCCGTTCGAAAAAAGATATGGTTGGAAATATGCAGATCTTTGCATATCTATAACCGTATCTATTTTGAATTGTCCACGTTTTTTTGGATAGCCCAAGGATGCATAGATGGGGTTAGTTTCCATGGTCTGCTCTGATCCAAGATAGAGTTTCGGCATCATCTCCTTGCTGTTCTCCGGATACACACTCTCCCTGCCAGGACATGTATTTGGAGAACATTGGGGAGGTGCTACCGAAATTCTATCTCGAATAGGAGTAGAGCATGGAAACTAACCTCATCTACACATCCTCGGGTGGGATTAGGACCTATCCTCACTATTAGATAGTAGAAACATCGTGTGGATGTAATTGATGGTTATATTACTTGCTGATATGTTAAAGGATGGATGACCGTGAGTGGATGTACACGGGCTGCTCAAGTCAGGGTTCGTGGACCGATGAATGGATCTAGAAGACTGATGCTTTCTTGGAACTAGCATTTGCCAAGGCTAAAGGAGCACGTCAAACTTGGTGTCCCTGCAGCAAATGTGGAAACATGCGTCAACAAAGGAAGGACGTCATGGACAAACATCTTTGGAAGAATGAATTTATGGCAGACTATACCCGATGGATCTACCATGGTGAAGCCGATTGTATGAGAGAGGAGGTCATGAGACCACACGTCGAGGATTATGATGCTAATGCCGGGGTAGGAGACATGTTAAGTGACTATCAGGAAGCACACTTCGCTGAAGGACGTTGAGGAGGAGGAGCTAGAGGCAACCGCAAAGGCGTTCTACAACATGTTTTATGCAGCACAGAAAGCCCTTCATGGCCAGACAAAGGTTTCTCAACTAGATGCCATTGGATGCATAATGGCCTTAAAGTCCCAGTTTAGCCTGAGTCAAGATGCCTTCGATGCTATGTGGACAGTTTTTGGCGGCATGCTTCCGGAGGGTCACATTCTGCCAAAGAGCATATACGATTCACAGAAACTCCTTCATGCACTTAAGATGCCATTTGAGCAGATACATGCTTGTCCGAAGGGGTGCATCCTATTTAAGATAGTACACGCGGAAGCAAAGTACTGTCCAAAGTGTAAATCGTCAAGGTTCCTGGAGGTAGACTCTGGTGATGGTCAGAAGAGGCAGCTTGCGATCCTCATGAAAATCCTATGGTACCTTCCATTCATACCGAGGATCCAACGGCTATATATGACCGAGGAATTCATGAAACAGATGACATGGCATAAAAATGGCAAATCATACAATCCTATGAAGTTGGTACATCCATCCGATGGTGAAGCATGAACCCACTTTGATGACATTCATTGTGAGAAAGCTCTAGAGGCTCGTAATGTACGTGGTGCGCTGGCAAGAGATGGGTTCAATCCTTATGGAATGCAGGCTACCCCATACACTTGTTGGCCCATGTTCGTTATCCACCTCAATCTCCCCCCGGCGTCCTCTTTCAATGACAGAATGTATTCTTGTTGTTGATAATTCCTGAACACCCAAGGAATAATAGGGTGTGTTCATGGAGCCTGTGATTGATGAATTGATCCATGCCTAGGAGGAAGGGGTATGGACATATGACTGAGCTACAAAGAGAAACTTCAAAATACATGTTAGGTACCACTACTCCCTGCATGACTTCCTGGCATATGGGATATTCTGCGCCTGGTGTGTTCACAGGAAGTTCCTATGCCCAGTATGCAAGGCAGCTCTTAAGTTCGTTTGGTTGCAGAAGGGTGGCAAGTATTCTTCGTTCGACAAACATCGACAATTCCTCCCTCTTGACCATGCATTTAGACGAGACATCAAGAACTTTATGAAAGGTGTCATAGTTATAGACCTTGCACAACAGATGATGACTGGTACCGTGGTTCGTGCTCAGATAGATGCTCTCAAGGTCAATCAAGAAAAAGGTGGTTTTCTGGGATATGGTGAGCAACATATGTGGACTCATAAGTCAGGCTTGTTGAAGCTCCCCTATTTTGATGATCTTCTTCTTCCACATAACATTGATTTAATGCACACTAAAAAGAATATCACCGAGGCACTTTGGGCAACTATCATGGACATTCCTGATAAGACAAAGGACAATGTTAAGGCTAGAGTGGATCTCGCAACATTATGTGATAGACCAAAGCAAGAAATAAAGCCTCCTAGAAGCGGCCCGACATGGAGAAAGCCTAAGCCCAAATTCATCTTGACTAGGCCCCAAAGAAGGAAAGTACTAGAATGGTTCCAAACGTTAATGTTCCCTGATGGGTATGCAACGAATCTAAGGAGGGTAGTGAACTTGTCTACTGTGCGAGTCAAAGGGATGAAGAGTCATGACTACCACATATGGATTGAGTAGCTTCTTTCGGTGATGGTTTGAGGCTATGTCCCTGAGCATGTTTGGCTAGTGCTGGCAGAGTTGAGCTATTTCTTCCACCAGCTTTGTGCCAAGGAGTTATCTCGGACCGTGATTGCAGACTTGGAAAGAATGGCACCTGTGTTGCTCTGTAAGTTGGAGAAGATCTTTCCACCCGGCTTCTTCAATCTGATGCAGCATTTGATTTTGCACCTCCCGTATGAGGCACGAATGGGGTGCCTGTGCAGGGCTGTTGGTGCTATCCAATCGAGAGATGTCTAAAGGTTCTTCAAAGTAAATGTAAAAATAAATGCAAAATTGAGGCTTCCATTACAAAGGCATACATTCTGGAGGAGGTGCCAAACTTCACAGCAACATACTATGGTGACAACCTTCCTAGCGTGCATAATCCACCCCCTCGTTACAGTGCTGATGAAAATGAATCGAACCTCACATTTTTCAAGGGCAACTCGGAAGTGCAAGTGATGCGACCCCCAAGACCTTGAAACATAAAGAGTGGCGCACGATCATGCTATATGTGTTGACCAACCTTTCCGAAGTGGAGCCGTACATGCGGTAAGTTCGCAACAAATTGTTAAACACGCCGTCACTATTCTGCATCCAACCCCCTTGTTTCTCGTTGGTACAGGGAATTTTTTCATCAATTCTGGCATCAATCAAGGGAACCTACCCTGCAGGAATCTGAGACTCTTCTTAGACAGGGTGTGGGAAATGGAATGCCCGATTTCATTCCTTGGTTCATACAGAAGGTACTGTCCAATTTAGCTCGTACTGAGTTTGACATTACAAGTTCCTTGTACATGGGAATAAGATAACGATCTATCCTGCTTGAGCTTGCAGGGCCAAACCGATGCGTCTATGAGTGCCAAGTTGAGACAGGTTGCCGATGGCTTTTCCTATAGGGTTAGGTCATTTACCAGTTATGATGTGAAGGGATATCACTTTCACACAACAAGACATGAGCAGAGTCGGCCCAATCGAAGAACCACAAATTCTGGAGTTTTTACGCCCGGCCTTGATGGGGTCAAGTATTATGGAAGAATTGAAGAAACATACAAACTCACATTTCATGGTAGCAAATCTCTTAATCCTGTCATATTCAAATGCCATTGGTTTGATCCTAAAGTAATGAGATGGACCCCTAATCTTGGGCTAGTCAAAATTTGATAGGATTCCGTCTTACCAGGAGACGATGTCTATATTCTGGCTCAACAGGCCATGCAAGTTTATTATCTCTCATCCCCGTGTCAAACCGACGACCGTCTTAAGGGTTGGGATATCGTGCACAAGGTATCGCCACACCGTAAACTACCTATCCCAAACGATGAAGATTACAACTTAGACCCAAACACATATGATGGAGAGTTCTTTCAAGAAGAGGGGCTAGAAGGGAGTTTTGAGATAGACTTAACTGAAGCGATTGGAATGGAAGTAGACAATGAAAGGGTTGTTGACGAGGATGCTAGAGATGAGGTGCAAAATGTGAAGGACTCACAATTACTTGAGCGATTACATTTGGGCAATGACAATGATGACAACATTGCTCCTTCGGATAGTGTTGATTATATCGACAAGGCTGATAGTGATGATGACTTATGATCCATCTAATCCCGATCATGATGATTATTTCTAATACATGTAATACTATGTTATTTTGTATTTATGTTTTGTTTATTTTGCATCTCTTTCTAAGTACATCTTGTTTATTTGTGCTTATTGGTTTAATCTTTTTAATTGTAGGTGATTGAACAAAGATGGTGGGTGGAACAAGGAACGTTTACTCACTTTACCAAAGAAGGCCCGATGCAGCTGAGGAGCCGTCAGAGAGGAGGAGGAGGAGGACGAGTAGGGGCAGGAGCAAGAGGGAGCCATCGCCTATAGCACCGTCGCTGAGGAGGAGGAGGAGGAGGAGGTGCTGCAGGAGGAGCAGGAGGACGAGCAGGAGTAGGAGGACGAGCAGGAGCAGGAGGATGAGCTGGAGCAGAAGCAGAAGGACGAGGACGAGGAGGCGGCAGCGGGGGTTCCACTTCCTCTGGTTCGTGAGGTGTCTGGTTGCGAGGTCCCTCGAGCCTCCCTCAGCGACCGATACCTCTTGAGAGATGTCCGGTGATTCGGCCCACTGGGCAGAGGTAAGTAACTTTAAATGTTATCACTACGTCTTCATTTGATATGTTGAAAATCACAATAGGAACTAATAATTTTTCTTAATCACTTGGGCAGGAGTTGGATGCTTGTGGCTGCAGGTGTTCACAAACACCAAGTCAATGGCATCCTGGGTCTTTTGTGTAGGCAACACATCCCTAGCCTAGTTGCATATGGCGAAGTGCAGGAGCCGCCCTACATGTGGGAGCACTATGTCACCGTCCCCGATGCACCAGATCAGGATGGTAGGGTATTCGACAACAAGCACTATGTCAATACATTGCATTCATTGGACGTTCTTGAAATAATGACTGGATACATCGCATCTATATGCAGGATTTCTTCAGATGCTAGGAGGGATTTGAGGCCAGGGCGGCTCATGTTGCACACAAAGCCTGTTACAAACTTGTGAAGGACATGCATTATGAGGAACACGTCAAGGCCGTCATAACATACCACATGACGTTCCTTGGAAGGAAGACCAGTAAAACTGAAGCAAGAAAGATGATGCAGACCCGAAAATAAATCCTGCATGTAAATATAGAACATAAATACTAATTTCTTCTGAGATTAAGTATGCTTAATTCGATCTTCTTATGTGTCATATACTTGATGACGTGTAGGTGCCTCCGTGGTGGTGTGCCCAGCATCTCCAATGCTGGGTACAGATGGTGGACAACTGGTGCACCGCCGAGTGGGAGGAGACGCACAATGCTTGCCGAGAGCAGCACACCATCAAGCCAACCTTAGCCTCGACGAATACGCAGCCAGATGGGTACGCGAATTCATTTATTTATTCTAACGCTCATTTCTGCATAATTTCTAATCATCTTGCTATTTTTCTCGCAGTCGTCGTCACATGGTGGCCAGCCTTGCTCCCAGGTCAAGGCATTTGCTTTGGCCCACAAAGGCAAGGCGATGTCCAACGTCGACTACAACCCAGAGGACCCTCCCTCGGTGTACAGCAATGCGACCGTCCACAGCCGCCTCAGTGAGTACATTGAGATGGCAAGGGTGGTCCATGGGCCAGAGTAAGATCTGAGCACCTACGACCTTGATGGAGAAGTTGTCATGAGGGTGGGAGGAGGCAAGAAGCATGGGCGGTACTGGCTTGGCGACAGCACACTCGACACGGCCACTACTCCCACTCTCTCCCAGATTCGAGCAAGGAGCATGAGCTCAAGCCCAGTCATACGCCCACGGCCAGATGCTGCACAACATCGGATGGAGGTACTACAGGTTATTTCTGTTTTATTCATCATTCATTGATTTTTACATAGCTTAGCTTTGCATTGTAACATTGGGGTGAAATATTATAGGCCGAGTTGGCAGAAGAGAGGAGGCTACGGGAGGAGATGGCGGTGAGGATGGAGGCTGAGTGGCAGAGGA
The DNA here is from genome assembly GCA_018135685.1 of Themeda triandra. Lineage (NCBI taxonomy): Eukaryota > Viridiplantae > Streptophyta > Magnoliopsida > Poales > Poaceae > Themeda > Themeda triandra. The sequence continues at coordinate 255,325 of JAENPR010000911.1, forward strand.
TGGAGTAGATGTTTCAGTACATGCAAAGTCTTGGTGCCGCTATGGGTCAACCTCCACGACTTGGGCTATTCGCTCCACCTCTTCATGCAACTACTCCTATGAGTATGAATGCTTTAGTTTGTATGTTCCTACCTGATATGGGACACACTACAAAAGAACTTAAGTCTATATCTAACTAGCTAGTGGAGTATGAATGTTTTAGTTTGTATGTTCCTGGTCTTAAATTTTGTCTCACACATGCAATCTCTTCTCCTTTGTGCAGAATTAATCAGCAGCATCGAATGATGGGCCTCATCACCTCGGAGAGTTGCCGCCATCAAATGTTGGGCCTCCTCACCCTCGAGAGTCACCGTGATCAGCTTGGTGATTGTTTATGGTATATGTGAAGTGTCGTGTGCTTCTAGAACTTGTGGTTGTGATACATTTTAACTTGTGACTTGTGGTTGTGATATATTAGTGATATATGTGAACTTGTGATATGTTTGTGATATTTGTGAGTTGTGGTTGCTGTATATGTGACTTGTGATATATTTGTGACTTGTGGTTGTGATATATGTCATATATTTGTGACTTATGGTCGGAATGTAATAAACATTTAAAACTGGCAGTTTTTTGTCACTTTGCCGTGTGTTGCACTCGGTAAACACACCCTTTGCAGAGTGTCGAAGTCAAAACACTCGGCAAAGTGGTAGTTTCTGGGAATTCTAAGAATTAGCTTTGCCGAGTGCCTAGACTTTGCCGAGTGTAATTACCAAAGCACTCGGTAAAGTAGAAGGCTTTGCCGAGTGTAATTACTAAGGCACTCGGCAAAGTAGACTCTGTCATCGACAAAGCCTTGTGCCTTGACTCTGGCACTCGGCAAAACTGCCATCACCATCGCCCTAGCCGTCATGGCAACTGTTTTTGGCTGAGGGTTTGCCGAGTGCCCGACAGAAAACACTTGGCAAAGAGCTCTTTGTCATCAAAATTTTTGGCGAGTGATCTATGTTGAGGGTGGCACTCAGCTTTGTCGAGTGCATTTAGGGCTTTGCCAAGTGCCTGCAAAGCACCTAAATCTAGTAGTGTACATATTATTCCAAGTTTTGGTGAATCTATGTTTCTACAGGGGGTAGATAAGGACTATTTTTAACCATCAACAAAACATGAGAAAGGGCATAAATTAACCATCAACATAGACTTAGGGTTTAAACTGACAGAATTCCACAAGTTTTGGTGACTCCATGTTTCTACAGGGGGTTATCAGAAAAGGAGCAAAAGAAGGCCCACTTGTCATATTAAAGAGAATACCTCGCACGGGCACCAACTCTAGAAGGTTCTAGAAGACACCAGAGGGTGACCCACTTGAGATGGGGCACCTGGCATAGACCCAGGTCAGCCGACCATAGGGCTAGGTTGGCCGACCATGTTGGGGCCCATCTGTCATCCACCTTCGTATGGTGGTGCTCCATCGACTTTAAGATTAGATCTACACCATTAATTAAGGTTGGTTTGATCTGATGGCTACGAATACATGTGACACGGATCGATGATGTGGCAGTTCCTTGGCCTCTACTCCACCTCAGCCTATATAAGCAAGCCCCTACCCCCTGGCTTTATTCATTCATTCATTCATTGAAGAGGTGTCCCTTGAAAGGATAACCTCTCAACTCTAGAGAATTAGGGCTAGACTTTTCAATGTAGTAGATTAACTCTAATTGAGAGTTAGGGAGAGCAGAGCTGCGCTCTAGTTCTGGAGAAGCCTTCAGAGATTTGGTATGTCTTTGTATCTTACCTTTGTAAGACTTATGCTTTAATATATATTCATCTTCTCTACTTCCTTTATGTCTTCCATATGTATGGTGAGACTAGTTGTTATACCTTGGCATTTTTGGTGCCATTGCCGGGGAAGCAATGTGCGTAAAGATTTTGATAATGATCTTGATGTCTGCTAATTTAGTGTACCACTAGCTTTAGTAGGATTACCCCTTGTTCTATTGATTTATGGAATAGATAGGACAACAGATGCCATTTCGACCTTCCAGCAAGTTTCCACAAGAAAAGAAAAAAGAGATACATTGAAGAACCCTGTGGTGCCCGAACATTCATGATTCATCAACACTAGAACTCGCCATCTCACAGGTTTGTGTATGCATATATATTATTCTAACCATGTGTAGATTGGAGAAAAGGACATTGTCACAAGAATTCAAATCACATCTCAAGTGACGAACATAGAAGCTGCACTACTCACAAATTTCATGTTGTGAATCATGGTAAGTATGATCAAGAAAGGTGAGATAGTCTTGCTCATGAACTTTAAACTTGATGAGTAGTTATATTTTTAAATTCCCTGCATACCACTACATGTTTACTTTGATTAATCCATGCATCCACTCTATTTAGTTTAAGTTTTGTCACATCAAATCCACCGCATGTTTAGTTTCTTGCATACATGCATAACGTTTGCATCTAAGAAAAAATTCTCACCATGATCATGCTCTATCATCTCCGTTTGATTAAATCTCTATATGCTTTCATGTTACATTTTTGCTATAGTATGCTCGGTTTTGAAGTATTTGCATACACCTTTGAAATTAAGCATGGTGCTTGGTTTAAACTGTTTTCCTTGATTAAATTAGACACGGTGTCTAGTTTGGTTTTTGAACCATAAGGTGTGTTGAGTTTACTTCTAAAAGCTTTTGAATTAAGTGTGGTGCTTAGGTTAAAATGCTTTCCTAAATCAAATTAGACATGGTGTCTAAGTTGATTTTTGAACCAAGAGTGTGCTTTAGTAGATAACAGTTATTTTGTTGGACTAACCCCTGCAGAAAACTCTCAAATCCAATTCGGGTAAGACAAGAGATGTACTCACTTTGGAGATGAAGCAAGGCATATGATCAACTCCAAGAACTTCACGCAAAAGACACAACTCATTCATCATCCAAGGAAGAACTATAAGTATCAAAGATCACTCACTTTGTCTTTTGCTGCAAGTTACCTTTGCCTTGAACCGTGCTAGAATCCAAAAAACAAATAAAAAATTATTATTAAATTTATAAAAAAACATGATAACAAAATGTATGCTAAAGTAACTCAAAAACCATCTCTTTGTTAGCATAGATGAAATTCCAATAAACTATGGACAACAACCCCTACATCAAATTTGTTGTATTCCTCGTATGTGTCTATGAACATTTAGCAAGAAAGGAAGAATATACGATGACATGAATATGCCAAACCACCACTTGGTGGAACATGGATGAAGTAGACAAGTGCCACAAAATGGATCTACATCAACAATCATCAACATCAATCTATGCTCCGTGGGAGGAAGCACATCATCACTGCTAGTCTACTACACTGCAAGATTGAACGACTACGTCAACATCTAGCTTGGAGGAGGGCACCCCCATGTATCCAGCTAAGTATTCTCTTTCCCATAGTTTTATTTTATTCCTTGTGAGTTTTCTTAATTAGTAATAATGATTGTCTAAAATAATGAAAACAAAATAAAAAGGTGTGTTTAGTTTGCTTGATTTATTTTGAAAGCGGGTTAATAAAATGAACTTTGAACATAATCTCGAACATGGAAATGATGAATAGTTGCTCTGCCGTAATTCCTTTCAAGTACCTAGTTTTCAACCTCGAATTCTCCTGAGTTTTGGATAAGGTTGTTTTGATATAAGAATTTGCTTTGAACTTGAAACTTGTGGGTAGCGAATGCTTGATCTAAGTCTAGGTAATTGATGGATATGATATGAGAAGGTCTGTGCTGCTATTTATCTTATTCCTAGTGACACTAGAGTTCTAGAGATTTACCTTTTGAAAAAACCATAAAAACTGCTACATGATGAGTTCCTTGTATGACAAGAGCTTAAATTCCTACCACAGCCATACATCAATGCTAGATTAGGAAAACCCCATATAGTTACTGCTTGTATTTGCATTGAGTGCTGTCAAGCTATGTTGACACTTAGAGGCTTGTCATGCAGTTAAAATCAAGATCACGTTCACTCCACCCAAATATGCCGCTTCTACACTAGAAGTACGCAACAACATGCTTTTCATCTAGATCCACCCAAAAATGTTCTACTCCTACACCGGGAGTGAACAACCAAAAATATTTCCAATAGGTTTTCACCCATCCATCCACCCAATCACCCCATGCCACCAAATAAAAGCTCCAATATTCTTGTTGTTATCTCTCTAAAGTTCCATTGTAGAAAGAGACTTAGGCTATGAAAAAAATATTGATAAAATAAACAAAAGAGGCACAATGTTGCCCGCCGAGTAAAAATACGAGAGAAAGAAAAAAATGTGTGTAGCCCAAGTTCTCTCAAATATTTCCAAATTCCAAAAGAGAGGTATGTTTCTTGAGCAAGGTAGAATTTGGCTTTCACCCTTACCACCCTATACTCAATATATAGCCACTTCCACCACATATATTCACTCCACCATATATCCATACACATGCACAACTTGATTTCATTGTTTGACTCGTTTCTCTAGATCGATAGTTTGACTTTATAATATATGCTTTGCAAGTATATATGATCTATCTTCCCACCTATGAGCTCCACATAAACCTTAGTTGTAGGGTGAGAGAGAGAAGGCATGATGTTACTCTGCCTTATATACCACATATCTTGAGAGAAGAGAGAAGGCATACACCATCATTGCCTTAATAAGGATCCATAAATACCACAAGATGAGAGACTTAAGAGGGTCATACAAAGGAATCTCTGAGTTTTATTTTGGAAATCTACAAAGCTCTAGAATAAAGGTTAATTGAAGAACTTGAGACATAGTGCTTGACTTGACCATTCTGTCTTTCAATTGCTCGAGACCCAGGTGAAGGCTAGAAGCCCCATGGTTAAAGGTAATATGGGCAAGTTTGAAAGTCAGAATAGTTTACTCTAATCTGGGGGAGAATTCTTATTTGAACGCATGTGTACTTTTGAGGCATGAAAGCATTATAGCAACTTATGATCCATTGTTTAGTTTAGCTTGCTCTGGGATGAGCAAAGGTTAAGCTTGGGGGAGATGCTGATGGTAGATAACGACTATTTTTAGCCGTCAACAAAACATGAGAAAGGGCATAAATTAACCATCAACACAGACTTAGGGGTTAAACAGATAGAATTCCATAGGTTTTGGTGAATCTATGTTTCTACGGGGGTTATCGTAAAAGTGCAAAAGAAGGACCACATGTCATATTAAAGAAAATATCTCGCACGGGCACCAACTCCGAACGTTCTAGAGGACACCAGAGGGAGACCCACTGGAGGTGGGGCCCACCTGACATAAACCCAGGTCGGCCGACCATAGGGCTAGGTCGGCCGACCATGGTGGGGCCCATCTGTCATCCACCTTCGTATGGCGGCAATCCACCGACTTTAAGATTAGATCTACACCATTGATTAAGGTCGGTTAGATCTGATGGCTATGAATATATGTGATGCGGATCGATGATGTGGCAGTTCCTTGGCCTCTACTGCACCTCGGCCTATATAAGCAAGCCCCTACCCCCTGGCTTCATTCATTCATTCATTGAAGAGGTGTCCCTTGAAAGGATAACCTCTCAACTCCAGAGAATTAGGGCTAGACTTTCCAATGTAGTAGATTAGCTCTAGTTGAGAGTTAGGGAGAGCAGAGCTGTGCTCTAGTCCTAGAGAAGTCCTCAGTGATTTGGTATGTCTTTGTATCTTACCTTTGTAAGACTTATGCCTTAATATATTATTCTTCTCTATTTATTTTATGCCTTTCATGTATATGGTTAGGATAGTTGTTACACCTTGGCATGGGATCTCAGCTCGTATTGAGTGCTCTAGTTTCTACGTGAGACTATAGAATAGTAATCGCTAGCATAGACATGGTGTTTAGGCTAGAGTTTACCTA